>NW_020869455.1:352652-362652 GCF_003789085.1 Penaeus vannamei
TTCATGAATGAGAGAAAGAGAATCTGAGTCAGACAGAGACAGAGGCAGAAAGAAAGGTAGATCAATAGACAGACAGACCGGCAGACAGACAGAAGCCGCACGAAGAAAACAAACAAAGAGAAGTGTTTGTCCGCCGGCCAGATACCTGAGGCTCCGTTGCATACAAGGTCGGTCGCCACATTCCAGGACTTTCGCCCGGGTCGCCCGCCTCGTCCCCGGCCAGTGTCAGGTTAGTCGACACGGCACGGCGCATAATTCAAATTTATTCTCCGCCATTTCATATGGAGTGTGAGGTGGGCGGAGCGGAGGCGGGTTTCAAAGGGGAAAGCGGTGACCGGCTGGGGCTGCCCGCGTGTGTTGGGTTGCTTATGCATATTCACGAATACTTGCTGTTACTCTTTTTTTGGGGGGTCTGTCTATTCGTTTACTTGTATGTGTGTATTTTGCTTTGTTTTGTGGGATGTTGGTTAGTAATGGGGATTTATGATCCCTATTGCTATCTTTTACCCGAGAAAAGAATGTAGTTTTTGGTTACCCTTGAGAAGATATATGATTATATTACTGATATGTTATAGTTTTTTCATACTTCGTCTCCATTGGAAATAGCACTAGAGGCTCTCCCAGTGGTGCTTCATCTTCACATAAACCATAAACAAAGCTTTTACCACAAGGTTATTGATTAAGCATTACACTGCTCGATCGGGGACTGTCCGTTACGCTATATGGCAGATATTAGAGATATTTATGTTGTGTTTAACGGCCACTCGTGCTCTGTATCGTGGCACCCGCGGACGCCGGACACGGAGGCCTGCGCGTGACAGATCTTAGAGGAAAGGATTTCGGGGAATTCGCCTGCGGTTGAATGTGCTCGCGTTCTGTTTGTTTGTTTTTGTGTTTTGCTCTGTCTCTGGCGGTTTTGTTTTTTCTTCGTGTGTGTCTTTCTATGTCTCTTATTTGTTTTGTTTTAATGTCTCTCTGTTGTCTTGTGTTTCTGTCTCTCTATCTCTTTCTCTCTGTCTCTCTTTCTCTCTTCTCTTCTCTCTCTTTCTCTCTCTCTCTTTCTCTCTCTCTCTCTCTTCTCTCTCTCTCTCTCTCTCTCTCATCTCTCTCTCTCTCTCTCTCTCTCTCTCTCTCTCTCTCTCTCTCTCTCTCTCTCTCTCTCTCTCTCTCTCTCTCTCTCTCTTCTTCTCTACTTCTCTCTCTCTTTCTCTCTCTTCTCTCTCTGCCTCCTCTCCCTTAACATATCGATCCGCCCTCACGAAGGGCGTTGAATTCGCCGTGGCGCCAACGAGCGAGGCGAGAACCGCTGAGACAAAAGCAAACAGATCCCGGGACAAAAGCAAGGCTCCCGCAGATTGACGATACGCAAATCGCAAAGCGGGGGCAGACAGCCATTGAAAGCGGCGTGGAAAACCTGGTTCGGTTGCGAGTCCTTCGAGGTCCTACAACGTCCTACGTGTTTTACGATGTCCTACATGTCTTGTGACTTCCTATGGTGTCTGATGTATCCTGCTGCGCCCTGTCTTGCGATGTCTTACGACGCCCTGCGACGTCCTTCGCAGTCTTGTGATATCCTACGACGTCCTAGCTCTCTCACGATGTCCTTCGACATCCTACGGCGACATGCAAGCAGAAATGGAAAACCTAATCCGGACTAAAACGGCCTGAGAATCGCAGCACTTTCGACAAATAGAATGTTAAACTTCTCGCCTGCCTGCCTTCTCCCTTCAGGAGAAACATAAGAGGAATAGGAAGAAGGTGAGGAAGAGTAGGGAGTGAAAAAAAGGGAGAGAAAGAGAGGGGATTGGGTAAAATAAAAGGGAGAGAAGAAGGCGACGAAAGAGGAAGCGATGAGAGAGATGAAGACGAAGAAAAGGAGTAATAAGAAAGAACAAGAAGAGTGGCAAAGGGTGATGTTTGCCTCCGAAGGGGAAGTGGTTTATGCCGGGAAGGACGCAGGACAAGAGGACAGCGTTACGACCACTTGGGGAAATAGCGCCCCGGGCGGTGCTCCAGGCTGTGTAAGTGAGCCTCGGCCGCAGGTGGGGGGGGGGGGGAGGAAGAGAGAGAGGGGGAGAGGGAGAAGGAGAGGGAAAGAGCAGGAAGGATAAGAGGCGGAGAGGCGCTCCCTGGTTCTGACACCTCGGGTTCTTGTCGTGATTTGGTGAGGCGAAGGATCCACCCCTTCTCGGGCTCTCTCGCTCTCGCTCGTTCTTCCTCCCCTTCGCCCCTCTCCGCCCCGTCCCCCCTCTCCTCCCCTCTCCTTCATCGCCTACAACTCTTCCCGTGCCATGGCCACCACACCAAGCTTTCCTTATGACCTTTGCCCGCGCAATCTTTCTCATTCCTTCTTTTTCCATTTTCCTTTTTCTCTCTCTCTTCCTCTCGCTTTCCTCTTGCTTCTTTCTAGATTCCGTTCTCTCTTTCTAATTTTCTCTGCTTCTCTCTCTCTCTTTCTCTTTCTCTCTCTCTCTCTCTCTCGCTTCTCCTTCTCTCCCTGTCTCTATTTCTCCCAATCTCTCTCTCTCCATTCCTCCCTCCCTCCCCCTTTCCACCCTTGTCCTTCCCCTCCCCACTTCCCACGCCCTTGTCTGTCACCGCGAGTCGTCAAGCACCCATATAGCGCCGCCGTCCCTTCCCTGAGGTATCGGACTTCATTTGCCGCGAAGCCTTTACTGGCCCTGAGTGCCACGGTGCCACCTCGCCGGTCTTCCTTCGCTCAGTCGTTCGCGGCGCCTGGCAGATTCTCCGGGTTATGGGATGAATGGATTGGGGGTATTGCCTGGCGGTGGGTGCCTCTGCCTGCCTTTTCTCTTTGGCTCGATTTTCTTTTTTCTTCTCTTTCCTTTTTATTTTATCGTTTTCTTTATTTTGATTTTCTTTTTTCTTCTCTTTTATTTTTACTTTCTCGTGTTCTGGTTATCCGTTTCTCTTTTCCTTCTTTGTATGTCTTTTGCTCCTCCTCTTCTTAGTACTTCTACCAGCCTCACCTTCGCATCATCTTCCTTCATCTTCTCCTAATTCTTATTTATCCTCATATTCATCACCAGAAGCACTCCACCTACTTTATTTTCTTCCTTACTCTCCTCCTCTTCTTCTTCCTCACCACCTCCTCCTCCCTCCTTCTTCTCCTCCTCCTCCCTCCCCTCCCCCTCCCCCCCTCCTCTCTTTCTCCTTCTCCTCTCCCCTCCACCCTCCTCCTCCTCCTCCCCCCCTCCTCCCTCCTCCTCCTCCTCCCCCTCCACCCTCCTGCTCCTCCTCCACCTCTCCCCCCCCTCCTCCTCACCTCTCCCCCCCTCCACCTCCTCCACCTCCACCTCTCCCCCCCCCCCTCCCCGACCGCCGTAAGTGAGTCTGCCCCCAAACCGGCTTCCTCGACGCGCTGTTTGATATTCCGCGGAAGGTCGAGCGTCGCCGTCTATTTCCGGTGCCTTCGACGGCATTTCCGGTTACGCGAGAGAGAGAGACACTCGACCGAGAGGCTTTTGTTAAGGATTTTTTGTCCGGTCTTTTCTTTCTTGCTTGCTTTCGTCTTTTTTTTTCTTTTTTTCTGTGGGTTGGTGGGTGTCTTTTTTGCTTGGATTTTAGCTCTTCTTCTTCTTCGGTGTTCTTCTTTCTTTCGTTTTTTTTTCGTTGTACTTGTATTATTTTTTCTGTTCTCTCTCTCTCTCTCTCTCTCCTCTCTCTCTCTCTCTCTCTCTCTCTCTCTCTCTCTCTCTCTCTCTCTCTCTCTCTCTCTCTCTCTCTCTCTCTCTCTCTCTCTCACACACACACACACACATATATATAATGTATGTTATATTATATATATATAATATATATATATATATATATATATATATATATATATATATATATATATATATATATAATGTATGTATGTATCCAAGTATATTTCACCTGGTTTGAAAATCTGTAGCTCGCGCTATCTCTCTCTCTATTTCCCGACGCAAGACTTTGTAAGTTGCTTAAGAATGTCGTAAGTTATGCATGGACGTGCTTGTAGCTTGCTTGCTTCTCAAAAGTTCCTGATGAAAAATGCTTTCCCGACTTGCTTTATCGGATACTGATACGAAAGGAGGAGAGGGGGGAGGAGGGAGGAGAGAAAAAGGAAGAGAAACTTCTCTACAGAAAAAATGTATTAAGGGATTCATTGCGACTGACATGCACCCAAACGTCCCGGGGAAAAGAGCTTTCGGTACGACAACTGCAACGACCTTTATGCATAAAGGACCATCCCCTGTCCCGTCCTCGTGCATCAACGTCATACGCCCGACAGCGCCGGACGCATCATCTTTACCTTTTGTCGTTGCTCGCATATATGGTGGGGCGTATTTTTTTACGATATTGGATTTCTAGGACATCTTGCAAGGAAAAAGACCCGTATTGTGGCAGTGTAGTTGCCGTCCGGGTGGGGAGGAGGCGGGAGGGGGGCCTCTCGAGGGACGGAGGGGGGGGAGGGGGGGTAGGGCGTAACGGCTATATAGGACCGTTAAGATTTGAAATAAAACCAGATATTTGGTAATTTTATGGGCCAATATAACCTAACCTGGCCTGATGCGGAAGTAGTGTTACTCGCAAGGGACACTTAGATGTATTGTTTCACTTCTGCGTGTGAGTGTGTGTGTGTGTGTTTGTATTTTGTGTGTGTGTGTGTTTGCATTTTGTGTGTGTGTGTGTGCTCGTGCGCGAGTATGGGTGTGCGTGTGCATATATAATGGTTCTGGTGATTATGAAGATAATGAAATTTACAAATTATAGAGTTATAAAATATTTTAATGGTAGCGATAACCACCGCGGCAGCCTAAGCTATAGGTAATTATCATTATTACGATGTTGACACAAGTTTAAGCAGGGCGTCGACCGCACCTCTCGTGACAACGGAATTAATCTACCTGTCTACCTATTTATTCTATCTACCCACCGACCTGCCTACGCGGCTGAACGGAACTACAGAACGCCACGTATATACAATGAAGAACAAGATGAATAATTAGTCCCTTGAATAATATATTAATGAAAAGGCTCCGAGGCTCCTTACTCCGTCGCCAGGTCCCTATGTAGGCTCTCGCACTGATAGGCTTTACATGCGTTGAACACTTTGATGAAACATGGCGCGCTGATGTAGTGTCAGACGAATTAGCATAGCAGAGTAGTTGTAAAATTATGTATGCAAATGAGCACCTAAACGTTTGTGAAGCTCCTGGCGAATTTAATGTGTCTGAGGGGGGAGGGGGTGTATGTGTGTATGTAGGGGGGTATGTGGTAGAGGGGGTAGGTGTGTGTGTATGCGGGTGGGTGCGTTTTCTTGGAGGAAAATTATAAAAAGGAATCATGTGAAGAATATCGCACTCTGTCTCTTACTTCTCTTGATCTTTTTTTCTTGTTTCTCTCTCTCTCTCTCTCTCTCTCATCTCTCATCTCTCTCTCCTCTCTCTCTCTCTCTCTCTCTCTCTCCTCCTCTCTCTCTCTCTCTCTCTCTCTCTCGCTCTCGTCTCTCTCTCTCTCTCTCTCTCTCTCTCTCTCTCTCTCTCTCTCTCTTCTCTCTCTCCTCTCTCTCTCTCTCTCTCTCTCTCCCTCCTCTCCCTCCCTCCCTCCCTCCCTCCCTCCTCTCCCTCCCACTCCCACTCCCACTCCCTCCCTCCCCTCCCCTCCCTTCCCTCCCTTCCCTCCCTCTTCTTCCTCCCCTCTCTCTCTCTCTCTCTTCTCTCTCCCCTCTCTCTCTCTATCTCTCTCTCTCTCTCTCTCTCTCCTCTCTCTCTCTTCTCTCTCTCCCTCATCTCCCTCTCCCTCCCCCTCCCTCCCTCCCTCCCTCCCTCCCACTCCCACTCCCACTCCCACTCCCTCCCTCCCTCCCTCCCTCCCTCTCCCTTTACCTCCCCCCCTCTCTCTCTCTCTCTCTCTCTCTCTCTCTCTCTCTCTCTCTCTCTCTCTCTCTCTCTCTCTCTCTCTCTCTTCTCTCTCTCTCTCTCTCTCTCTCTCTCTCTGTTTCCCTTTTTGTACCTTTGTGTCTTCCGTCGGCACAGTATAAATCTTCCAATAAAACGGGAAATCATAAAATGGTCCCCCATCGGGTTTTGGCAGCAGCAACAGCAGCGCCCTCTGTGTGTTGACATTCTATCCGAGTAATTGTCACACGTCCAGCGGCCATTCACAGCTGAACCGTACCTCTCCCTCTCCCCTTCCTTTCCCCCGTTCTCTCTTGCCCCTCTCTTCTCTTCTCTTCTCTTCTCCCCTTCCTCTTCCCTTCCTCCCTCCCTTCCACTCCTCGTTCTCCCTTTTCCTTCCCTTTTTCCTCTCTTCTCCTTTCCCTTCCTCCTTCCCCTCCTCTCCCCGTTCGCTCTTGTTCCACTCTTCATCCCCTCTCCCTCTTCTCCTCTCTTCTCCCCTTTCTCTTCCCTTCCTCCCTCCCTTCCACTCCTCGTTCTCTCTTTCCCTCTCTTCTCCTTTTCCTCCTCCTTCCCGCCACTCCTCGTTCTCTCTTGTCCCTCTCTTCTTCCCCTCTCCCTTCCACTCTCTCTTCCCTTCCTCTTCCCTTCCCCTCCCCTCCTCTCTCGCTTCCTCCCTCTCCCTTTCTCGTTGCTGGTAGCTAAAGGGGGGTATGAGGGGGGACGATGCCCTTCATGCTTGCTTTTTCTACCGTCTGCTTGATTTCCTGCGTGTCTTGAGTGCTTGATTTCGTGCATATCTGCGTGTCTGTTTTTCTGCTATAAAGTGTTTTTTTGTCGTTTTTTTGTCGACTTTCCCCAGCTGATTGTCTGATTGCCATCCAGGTGGTTTCCCTGATCTGCCAGAGTCTCCCTTATCCAACCACCTGCTCATGCTTCTCCTCCCTGCCTGCTGAGCCGTCCTCCTGCTTGATTAGCCAGCGTCCACACCTGACTTTCCATCTCCCTTCCATTCGCAGCCGATACTTTAAGCCGAGCTCTCACTCACTTCGTAATTGGAATCTATGGGCGGGCTGGAGTTAGGGCCGGCGCGGATCACTCGGTCGGCCGCCCACGAGGAGGTGTTTAGGCTCGCCCGCCCTCCTCCTGCCCTCTCTCCTTTCTCTTCTGGTCCCCTTTTCGCTTCTTTTTTTCTCCGTTTCCGCTTCGTGTTCTTCCTTTCTCGTTTCTGTTTTTCTCTTATCTTGTTTCCTTTTTTTCTGTTCCTCTTGTTTTTCTCTTGTTTCCTCTTTTTTCTGTTTCTCTTTCTTTTTCTCTTTTTTTCTGTTTTTCTCTTTTTTCCTCTTTTTTTTCTCTTATCTTGTTTCCTCTCTTTTCCCTAGCCCTTTCTCTTCCTTTATTCACTTTCCCTTCTTTACTCATTTCCATTTCTCTTTCTTCCTTCCCCTTCCTCTTCTTCCCCTCTTCGCTTCATCCCCTCTTTCTCTAGCTCTAGCCTTTTCCCTTCCTCATCATTTCTGCTCTCATGTTCCCTATCTCTCTTTTTTCCCCTCTTTGTGTCCTCATTTCCATCTGCTTATTCTTTTACATCCGCCCTCTTCTCTTCCACCTCTTTTTCATTTCAATTTTCTCCACTTCACCCTCCTCTTCTTCCTATTCCTCTTCCTCCCCTCTCCCTGTTCCTGCTCCTCTCCCTCCTCTTCCTGTTCCTGTTCCTCCTCTTCCTCCCCTTCTCCTCCTCCTCCTCTCCTCCTCCCCCTCCTCCTCCTCCTCCTCCTCCTCCTCCGTCTCCTCTGCCACGGCCATCCCGGTGTAAAACACAGAGAAATATAGTGTTTGCTGAAGTGTTCCATTGGAGAGGTTTACATATTCCAGTCACGCTCAACTACACTTTCCAATTATGGCAGACGCAAGGGTGCTTTGAAGGGCGGTTGGTGCGCTCTTCCCCGTCTTGCTGACCGGATTTTGACCCTTAGCGCCACACGACAGAGGGTCGACGATCATTCTTTTGTGCTTTTTTGCCGAGTTTTCGCCGTTATCGGGACATAACAATGTTTTAAAATGTGTACCATGTTACGGAACGCAAGGAGATCCACGGGCGGCGCTGCCCGGGATGCCGCGGCGGGCGTGTGTCAATGTCTGCTTAATAGCCAATGAAAGGCCTGGCTTGCTCTCGCTCTCTCCCGCTGTCTGTCGCGCTCGGCCGCTCGGTCGCTCGGCCTCTCTCGCCGCCGCTGTCTGTGTCCATCGGTGCCTTTCTTTCTCTTTCTTCTCTCTTTCTCTTTCTCTTTCTCTTTCTCTCTCTCTCTCTCTCTCTCTTCTCTCTCTCTTCTCTCTTCTCTCTCTCTCTCTCTCTCTTCTCTCTCCTCTCTCTTCTCTCCTCTCTCTCTTCTCTCTCTCTCTCTCTCTCTCTCTCTCTCTCTCTTTCTTCTCTCTCTCTCCTCTCTCTTCTCTCTCTCTCTCTCTCTCTCTCTCTCTCTCTCTCTCTCTCTCTCTCTCTCTCTCTCTCTCTCTCTCTCTCTCTCTCTCTCTCTCTCTCTCTCTCTCTCTCTCTCTCTCTCTCCCTCCCTCTCTCCTTCCCTCCCTCCCTCCCTCTCTCCTTCTCTCCCTCGATCTCCCTCTCTCTTCTCTCCCTCTCTCGTCTCCCTACCCTCTCCTAGAAAATATAAATGACAAATAAACGTAAACAAAAAACGAAAATATCGATCATATTGCATGACTCGAAAGGAAGTCTAATTAACAAATGACACGAAATGACAGCCGTAAGTGTCATCACCCTAAGGCAAACAGAGTGACGTGTGGACAAGCGAACGGCAAGAAACTGTCATGAGCTTGACGCATGCCAGTAGAACCATTCCCGCATGACTCTTAATCACGACTTGATCCGCGGGAATTTTTAATCGATCGAGGAATGCCTCTGTCGATTTGTCGGGCGGTGAGGTTGGGTTTTTAAGTTTTATTCGATATTGTTAGTTTTATTCGTCTTTGTTAGTTTTCTTCGTCTTTGTTAGTTTTCTTCGTTCTTTGTTAGTTTTTATTCGTCTTTGTTAGTTTTATTCCTCTTTGTTAGTTTTATTCCACTTTGTTAGTTTTATTCCTCTTTGTTAGTTTTATTCCTCTTTGTTATCTGGTATGGTGTTTTATTTGTCTGGTTATTGTTGTCATTTGTTTTATTTCGTTCCGTGTGTTTTGTCTGGTTTGTTATTTGTTTACGTTTTGTTTATTTCTTTTGTTTGTTTATAGATTTGATGGGAGGTGTATAAGGGTCGTAGGGTAATGGTTCATTTCTTTTTATTCGTGTATTTATTTATTTATTTGCGTGGGGGAGGGGGGGGGTTCTTGTAGGGGGATATCAGAAGAGGAGGTGGGTCTTGCCTTGTCTATGTATTCAACTTTATTAACATTTTCTTCGTCGTCTCCTTCTTCTTCTTCCTCCTCTTCTTCCCCTTCTTGCTCTTCTTTCCCTTCATATTCCTCTTTTTACCTTTCTTCTTCCTCTTATTCCCTTTCTTCTTCCTCTTCATTCCCTTCTTCTTCTTCTTCGCTTTCCTCCTCTTTCCCCTTCTCTTCATCGTTTTCCTCTTCCCCTTCTTATTTATTCCTCTTCATCCTCCTCTTCTTCTTCCTCTTCCTCTTCTTCCTTCTTCCCTCTTCTTCTCCCCTTCTTCTCCCTCTCTCTTCCCCTTTTCCTCTTCCTCTTTCGTCGCCTACTTTGGTGCGTGTGGAAGGTCTCGTGTCAGTCAAAATAGTTCTTGTCGCGAGTGATCTGGGAAAGCATATTTTTAGTCTTAGTTCAGTGTACTGTCGTTTTGATGTTAATTTGGTCGCATTTTTTTATTGCGTCGTTCCTGTTTCTATTCATATCGTTATTATTGATGGTTCTTCGTTCTTACAGCTATTTTTATCATTGTTATCTTCATTACTGCTTCTGTTGTTATATTTTTTTGTTATTTCAGTTTTTATTATCCTTAGCGTAGGCATTATCGTTGTTGCAATTATGCCTTTATTATCGTTGTTGTTATTCTTACCATTATCATCATCATCGGCATTATCCTGTTGCTCCCTGATTATCCAGGCAATGTATTTCGGTTCAATGTGAAATTATATGCACG
>NW_020869455.1:367652-380152 GCF_003789085.1 Penaeus vannamei
TTCTTCCCCGTTATTACTTTCATAACTGAATGCTCTTTAATGACACTGCGATCTTAATCATTCGTTATTGCCTTTATCAGTAATCACCTTTTACGATATAATATTTCCCACCAAATGTAACGCATAATGAGTACCTGAATTTCGTGGCTTGTTTTAATCCCGCATCATAATTGTTTCATAATGATCATCATAGCCACGCGCGTTTAATACAAATCGACTTGCTAATCTCACCTGTAACGTCGAAATAATCCCTTTTTTATATATAATAATCGCATTAATTGTATTTATCCCCTTCCCCCCCTCTTCTATTCTACTCTTCTCCTCTTCCCTTTTCTCCTCTCACCAACTCCATCCCCTTCCCCTCTCCATTCCCCTTACCCCTCTGTCTACCCTCCTTCTTTCCTCCTCCTCCCCTCTTCCCTTACCCCCCCCCCACCTCATAATCTGACCCTTTTTGGTTAAGTAGTGGATAGGTGTCGGGGGGGAGGGGGAAAGGGGGGGGTAGGATAAGGGGTCAATGAGTAAAGGAGAGAGAGAGGGGGGAAGGGAGAAGAAGGAGAAAGAGTCATTATCAACTTTATCATCAAGCCTCCGTCAACGAGATCATTCGCAGTTGTTGTTGTTATTGATGTTTCGGCGGTCTTTCCAAATGAAGACTTTGACCTCTCGGGCGACGACTCTCTGATCCTAATCACAGTCATCGGCGATAATTCGTCATCAGCGGAGCATCAAATAAACATCGCGACCCCATTATCACCAGGTCGGCGTCATCAGTTTCCCGTTTTCTGTGGACCGGGTGTCGGCGATATTGTGAATGGGTCTTGGGGATCTTCGTGTGATTGTGTTATTGTGGCGGTGATTGTTTTTGTGGTGATGTTGTTTTTTGTTTTTTTTTTTTTTCTCTCTATGTTGGTGGGTCTACTGTATATGATGTGTGTTGTTTCTCCTGGGTTTGTTTTTTCTTTTCTTTCTCTCTCTCTCTCTCTCTCTCTCTCTCTCTCTCTCTCTCTCTCTCTCTCTCTCTCATCTCTCTCCTCTCTCTCTCTCTCTCCTCTCTCTCTCTCTCTCTCTCTCTTCTCTCTCTCTCTCTCTCTCTCTCTCTCTCTCTCTCTCTCTCTCTCCTCTCTCTCTCTCTCTCTCTCTCTCTCTCTCCTCTCTCTCTCTCTCTCTCTCTCTCTCTCTCTCTCTCTCTCTCTCTCTCTCTCTCTCTCTCTCTCTCTCCTCTCTCTCTCTCTCTCTCTCTCTCTCTCTCTCTCTCTCTCTCTCCTCTCTCTCTCTCGTCTCTCCCTCTCCTCTCCTCTCTCTCTCTCTCCCTCTCCTCTCCCCCTCTCCCTCTCCCCTCTCTCCTCCCTCTCCCTCTCCCTCTCTCTCCCTCTCTCCCTCTCTCTCCCCTCTCTCCTTCCCTCTCCTCTCCCTCTCTCTCTCACTTACTCACTCTTTAACGTAATATCATGTTTATTGTTCCGCCCGAGAGCTGCTTAATTATACTCGTCTCCATAACCCGGCTTTACTGTACCTTTAACGTCTCTTATATGGGACTCTTGCCTTGGCTAATTGCCCTTTGGCTGCTCTTCTTTACGTATTCTGTTTTTTTTCCTGCTTTCTCTCTCTCCCCTCTCTCTTTCCCTTCGTTGTTTGTTTGTTGTTGTGTTGTTTCCATTGTTTTGTTTTGTTTCGCTTCGTTGTTGTTTTTTCTATACGTTCTGGTTGTCTTTGGTTTAGGAGTAAGATTTGTGGAATAGAATGGGATTGCTAGAGAGGTGTTATGAAGGGATATGTGGATGAATAAACATGAATTGGTGGAGAGATATATAGATGGATAAGTAGATGAATAAAGTTGATTTGACGTACTGATAGATAAATTGATAGGTAAGCAAATGAATAAACATGGATTGACGAATAGATGGATAAAGAAATGGATAAGTAGTTTAATAGACATGATATTAAATGGATAAGTAGTTTAATAGACATGAAATTAAATGGATAAGTAATTTAATAGACATGACCTGACGAATGGATATACGCATATAAATGGATAAGCAGATGAACAAACAGGGACTGGCGGATAGACAGATAAATAAATAGACGAGAATAAACACGAGCTGCCATTTTTCTTCGTATCAGGAGGTCCGTGAGAAAGTCCCATGACGGGGGCCTCGCATGATCGGATCTCGTCAATCAGGGACAGACTTTGCCCAAGTTCCTTTTCGTAACAGAAAGCCATAAATGAATGCTTGGATAAATCGTAGAAATGTAGAGACGTAGATTGATAAAAAAGAGAGAGAGTTTTACACACGTTTGTTTTTCGTTTTTTTTTTTTTAGACATTATTGCACTTTTGAAGTTTTATTTTCTCTCCGTTTCGGCTGATGTGTTCGTCCAATATGCAGACTTCCCTCTCGTTGAAAACCGTAACAACATAAAGCGTCCCTTTCTGATGGATGGGGAAGGAGGAAGGGGGGAAGGAGGAGAGGGGGAGAGAGAGGGGGGAGGGGAGGGGAGGGAGAGGGGAAGAGGAGGAGGGAAGGAGAGATAGAGGAGAAGAGAGGGAGAAGGATGGGGAGAGAAGGAGAGAGCGAAGGATAGGGAGAGAGAGATAAAAGGGGCGAGAGAGGAAAGAAGAGGGAAATAAAGTAAGTTAACGGAATGGAAGGGGAGAAAGTGGGAGGAGGGAAGGACGAAAATGGAAGAGAAAATTAGCGGAGAGAAGCGGAATGAATGGAGAGAGAAAGAGAGTATATATATGGAAGACCAGAAGAGGAATGGGAAGCGAGACAACGAGGGATGGAAGCGGAGAAGGAATAAACTAAGAGAAAGAAAGAACCAGGAGAACGGAAGGGAAGTAGGAGGGAGGGAAGGGGGGCGGGAGGGAGGGGGGGGAAGCGAGAGGAGCGAGAGCGGAGCAAGATTATAGCCCGGGAAATAAAATTATTGTCTAGACATGATCCAGAGTTATTGTTCTTCCCCGCCTTTCCGGATGAGACGGGACATCCTGAGACAAGTTTTTCGTTCCCCGAGTGAAGATGCGTCGTCCTGGAAGCGGCGGGGGGGGTGGTGGGGGGTGGTGGGGGGGAGGAGAAAGCGGACGGAGCTAATTGCATGAAGAGGATATGGAAAAAGTTCAGAAACGTTTGATGTATAGGGAGTGATAACACCACACACGCACAAAATATAGTATATATATATATATATATATATATATGTATTATATATATGTATATATATATGTTGTGTGTGTGTGTGTGGTGTGTGTGTGTGTGTGTGTGTGTGTGTGTGTGTTGTGTGTGTGTGCATGTATGTGTGTGTGTGTGTGTGTGTGTATGTGTGTATGTGTACAGTATGTACGTAAGAAGGAAGGAAGGAAGGCAGGTACACACGTGCGAAGGAAGGAGTGAGCCAGACAGACAGACAAAGAGGCAAAACTGATAAGATAAAAACGCGCAGACAGCAAGCAAAGCGTTAAATCATGTCTCTCATCTCATCTGGCGAATCGGACAACGCAGCTCGCCACAAGACGTCTCGAGGTTTCTTTCTTTAGGGTTTTGGTTTAGTTGTTTATGTATAGGATTTCAGCCTTTAGGAGCGGAGGCGGGGCGAGGAAAGGCGTTATACTGTTTAAATCTTTTCGTCTTCTTTCTTTCTTCTTCTTCTTCTTCTTCTTCTTCTTCTTCTTCTTCTTCTTCTACGTAAGATTATAAAGGTGCGAGAGTGTTAAAGGTATGATTTTCAGGCAAGTGGGATGGCGTCCTTGTCTGGGAATAGTTCATTCTCTCTCTCTATTTATCTGTCTCACTCTCTGTTTCACCTATCTATCTCACACTATATTTATCAATCCCTCTCACTCACTCTCTGTCTATCAATCAATATATCTCTTATTATATCTATTTATCAATCCCTCTCACTCACTCTTTATCTATCAATCAATATATCTCACGTTATATCTATTTATCAATCCCTCTCACTAACTTTCTATTTATCAATCAATATATATAGTTATCAATCCCTCTCATTCCCTCTCTATCTATCCATCTATGTACCCCACTCTCTTTCTCTCCCACTCACTCACATTCACTCACTCTTGTCCCGCCAAATCGAATCATCACCCACCCCACGTTTCCCAATATTGTTCAAATTCATAAAACATTTTGCAGTCTCCCCTTTTTCCGTTCAGTCAGCTCCGGCGTAGGAAGCAAGAGATCAGACAGACTTTGTGCAACAGAGCCAAGTTCAGTCGCCGTCAGAAATGGGGAGTGTCGCGTCGCTCGCCCTCACGCTCGCCTGCGCCTCGGTCAAACGGCTTATTTGAGGGGGGCAGTTTTTTTCTCTCTCTTTTTTTTTTCGTTTGTTGTACTCGTTTTTTTTTTTTTTTTTTTTTTTTTTTTGGGGGGGGGGGTCTCGTGTTTTGCTTGTTTGTTTGTTTGGAGGTGTTTTTATTATTGTTATTTTTTTGTGTTTCATCTGATTTAGTTTTGTTGTATCTTGTCTATGTTTGAGACTTGTTTATAAGGCGTGATGTCAGGAACGGTGATGTGGTGTTTCATTGTTAGATTGTTGTCACCGTGACTGGTAGTCTTTTTGGTATTACTAGAGTGATAGTGGTTGTTGTAGTAAGGCTGTTATCATTATTATTGTTGTTTTTGTTGATGCTCTTGTCTTATAGTTGTTGTTACTATTATTATATTATTATCATTATTATTATTATTATTGCTATTGTTATTGTTATCATTATCTTTGTTATTGTTATTATTGTCGTCATCATCTTAATTATTATTATATCATTTGTAATTGTTATTGTTGTAGTTATTATTATTGCTGCTATCATTATTACCTCCGCAAAGTTATATTCTTGGTAGCGTTGGTTAGTTGGTTTGTTCGATGGTTAGGTATTTAGCAGGACAACTCAAAAAGTTATGAACATATTTTTATTTTTTACCGGAGATGTGTCTTAGCCCAACTTAAATGCCATTAGATTTTGGTGGTGATCCAGTCCATGATTTGGATTCTGCGCAGGATAACTCAGAAAGTTAGGAACAAATTTGTTAAAGGATTAATGAGCATTGCGAGGTAGGGAAACACGGACGTCAGCAGTGTACTTGAGAAAGAGGTGATTTTGATGTAATTCTTCAAGTGTGAATGTTTTTGTTGCATCAGTGACCCTATTGCCTTGGCGGAGGTATGCGCTCTCTGAGTGCTTCTTGTTATTGTTATTGTTATTATTATGTTATTATTACTCTCATTTTTTATTATCATTATTATTTTTGTATCATTATTATCATTGTTGTTATTGTTGGAGTTATTATTATTATTATTATTATTATTATTATTATTATTATTATTATTACCATTTTGATACTGCCATTATCATTATCGTCACTACTATTATCATTATTATTATATTTATTGTTATCACTGTTGTTATTGTTTTAATTATTATCATCTTTATCATTATCTTATTTTTCTTGATAATTTTAATATTATTATTATGATTAGTATTGCTATTATCATTGTTGTTTTTATTATTATTGTTATCATTATTAGGCACTTATCATTGCTTTTATTATTTTGTTATTATCATTATTATTATTATTAATATAATTGTTATTATTATTGTTGTTATTGTCAACATAATCATCATTAACATCCTTGTTGTTGTTCATTATCGCTTTGTTCATCACCGTTACTGGAAATCGCAGTAACAGAAAACAGTCGATGTATCCAAACTAGTTGACTGGTAGTTGTGGTAGTTTTAACCGCAGTTGTTCAAAAGCAGAATTTTTTCAACATATGCAACTGTTGTCTTTGAATTTTGAATAGCGTTGTTCCAAACAGCTGGTACCTTCCATTTTGGTTATGTAGTATGGATGAATTGATTGGTGAATATAGCCTGTCGGTATACATACGTACATATATGTATAGAGAGAGTAAAAATGTGATGCGCAGTTAGAGAGAGAGAGAGAGCATGAGAAAGATTGAGACAGCCAACTAGTTATGGCCGATAAAGAACAAAAAAATGGAGAGAGAGAGAGAGAGAGAGAGAGAGAGAGAGAGAGAGAGAGAGAGAGAGAGAGAGAGAGAGAGAGAGAGCGAAGGGGTCGTTTATTCCACGAATAGATTGCGTCTAAAGGGGAGTGCCGGAATGCCGAGAAGGGTTATTGTATAGCGTATGTACTGCAGGGAGCAATGTGAGCTGTCTTCTGTCAGTTGTGCTTCTCTGATAAGCTACAGGAATCCGTCTGTTTGGTGACGGATGGGCGGTGTGTATTTTTATGTATTATGATACGTGTGTTTATGTAGTATGTGTTTCTCTTTAGGCGTGTGGTATGAGGTACTGGAATAATGGTAGTTGACTGTCGTATTGTACGAAGGGAAATCTTGGTCTTTTTTTCAATCATTGGTTTTAAATTTAGATCGTACTGCAGATTCTACAACATATTTGTCGCGGGGGAGAATACAGCAACAGATAATACACTGATGAATATAACTTTGAAAAAAAGGTAACATTCCGGGGGGCAGAAAAATGCAAGGATGATTTTTACTATCCGTATTTTTAAGGCGAAAATAAAGAAGGAGGAGAAGACAGTGTGTGTCGGAAGGAAGGAAGTGGAGTGGGGGTGGGGGGGGTGGGGGTGGAGGCTATAAGAGGAGAGGGGGAGGAGAGGGGGGAGGGCGAAGACAGGGATGACAGGTAGTTATTGTTTCCTCATAAAAGTTGTCTTGCCTCAGGGATAAGTGGGTGAGGAGGGGGGTGGTGGATCTCCGGCGGGGAGAGGGGAGAAGGAGGGAAGGGGAGGGAGGAGAGGGGAAGAATGGGAGAAGGAGAAGGGGAAGAGAGGGCTTAAGTAAATGGGGGGTGGAGGGATGGCGCCAGGCGAAGGGAAGTGGGAAAGAGGGGTTGTCAAGCCAGGGGGAGGGGGGAGGGGAATGTCAAACAAGGGTAGGAGGGGATAGGCAAGGAAGAGGAGGGAGGAGGGGGAGGGGGAATGTCAAACAAGGGTAAGAGGGGGTAGGCAAGAGGAAGAGGCAGAAGAGGAGGGGGAGGGGGAGGGGGGTAAGCGAAGCCCTCGAGAATATCCAAGCTCGTTGTAATACTCTTCGAGGAGAGGAGGTATTACGGCCGCCTCTCGCCCGGAGCAAAGGCAGTCCGGCCATTCCGCGGTTCTGATTGGCTGGCCGGAAGTACGACCGTTCGGCGGCGAGTCCTTCCCGAAATTCCATATTTTCCGAAGTAGATACGTTTCCAATTATCTTTCATTCCGCACGGCTATGGCTCAGAAAAAAACAATTACATAGTCATCCAACGAGAGGAGAGAGGAGAGAGAGAGAAGAGAGAGAGAGAGAGAGAGAGAGAGAGAGAGAGAGAGAGAGAGAGAGAGAGAGAGAGAGAGAGAGAGAGAGAGAAAGAAGAAAAAAGAAAATAACGAAATACACCCCCCCCACAAAAAAGAGAGAGAGATACAGTATTAGCATTGTGTAATACGCTGCTGCTACACCCAGGCTCTCATAGTATCCATAATTATGTCCGGGAAATATGATGCACCAATTAACGATAATTAACTGTATTTTCACGTCGGCATAAATCCGAGTTTGACATGGATTCAATACAGCGGAGCCTTCCACGTTAATTAAAAACGGGCAAACACGGCGTCTCCGGATGACTGTTTTGAAGGGGAGGAGAGGAGGAGAGGAGGGAAAGGGAAGGAAAAGAGGGAAAGGGGAAGGAAGCGAAAGGAAGGAAAAAGGAAAAGAGGATAGGGAAAGGGAAGGAAAAGGAACAAACAGAAGGATAGGGAAAGAAAAGAGGGAAAGGGAAGGAAACGAAAGGAAGAAAAAGGAAGGAACAGAAGCATAGGGAAAGAAAAGAGGGAAAAGGAAAGGAAGGAAAAGGAAAGAACAAAAGGATAGGGAAAGAAAAGAAGGAAAAGGAAAGAAAATAGACGAAAAAATCGGGGAAAGGAAAGAAAAAATAAACAAAAAATGTGAAAAGAAAAAAGGAAGGAAAAGAAAAGAGGGAAATGTAAAGAAAAGAAAAGAAAATAGGAGAAGTAAAGAAAAGAAAGGAAAAAGAGAAAGGAGGGAAAGAAAAAGAGATAAAGGACAGAAGTAGCATCCTCCTCTCTTGTCCGACCAGGCTGAATGGGAGCGACTTGTTTCGGCGCTGCGTTGGTTTCGTTTCGCTTGTTGATTTCTTTGTTTTGTTGATTTGTTTCTTCGTTTTGTTTATTTAATTTCGTTTGTTGATTTCTTTGTTTTGTTGATTTGTTTCTTCGTTTTGTTTATTTGATTTCGTTTGTTGATTTCTTTGTTTTTGTTGATTTCATCTCGTTTGTTTCTTTGTTTTGTTTCGTTTATTTATTTCTTTGTTTTGTTTATTTCATTTCGTTTTCGTTTTTTTTTGTGTGTTCCGTTTCGTTTGTTTCTTTGTTTTGTGTGTTCCGTTTCGTTTGTTGATTTCTTTGTTGTGTTTATTTCATTTCGTTTGTTTCTTTGTTTTGTTTGTTTCGTTTCGTTTCGTTTTTTCATTGTTTGTTTGTTACGTTTTTGTTATACCTTTATCTTATAGGTTCATGGTTCTCCTCCCCGTCTCCCTCTCTGCCTATTTGTCTGTCTGTATATTCGTGTCCATTTTTTCATTGGTTTGGTATTTGTTTTTCTTATCTTTTTCCTGTGTGTGTGTGTGTGTGTTTTAACGTTTGTATTTGTTTGAATTTGTGTTTGTTTTTTTCTCCATTTCGATATTTCTGTTTTCTTCATAGTCTTCTTTCCTCCTTACGTATTTATCTCTGTGTTAAAGACTCTCTTTCTTGGCTTTAGTTTCCCCTCTCATCTTTATCTTCATCCATTTATGTCTTCTTCTTTTTTTCTTGTTATTTTCTTTTCTTTCGCTCTGTTTGTCTTTATATTCTCTCCCCTTCTTCTATCTTCTGCCTCACCCGCATAACTTTTCCCTTTTATCTAATCTTCCCTTTCCCTCGTGCCATTTTTCTTCTCTCCTCCTCTCCTCCTCCTCCTCCTCCTCTTCGTCCGTCCGTCTTCAACTTATTTCACTTCTTGGTCTTCGTATCCTTTTTCTTTGTCTCTCTGTCTCTGACTCTCTCTCTCTCTCTCCTCTCTCTCTCTCTCTCTCTCTCTCCTCTCTCTCTCTCTCTCTCTCTCTCTCTCTCTCTCTCTCTCTCTCTCTCTCTCTCTCCTCCTCCCTCCTCTCCTCCCCTCCCTCTCCCTCCCTCCCCCTCCCTCCCCTCTTCCACCCCTCCCCTCTTTCCACCCATCCCCTCTTCCACCCATCCCTCTTCCACCCATCCCCTTTCACATCCCCTTTCCTCCCCCTCCTCCTCTCCCTATCTCCCTTACACACCCCCTAAACCCCTCTTCTTTTGTATTCCTCTCCACAACGAGACCCATGCCCCCGCCCCCTCTCCCCTCACGACTTTTTTGGGAGAGAGAGAGAGAGAGAGAGAGAGAGAGAGAGAGAGAGAGAGAGAGAGAGAGAGAGAGAGAGAGAGAGAGAGAGAGAGAGAGAGAGAGCAGGCGTCCCCGCAAGAGGTTAGGGACGTCAGGGAATCCGGAACGCAAGGGTCGGGGCTTTAGCATGGGTTGGGAAGCGACCTGTTGTCCCGGGGCGATTCGGGGGGGGAGGGGGAGGGGGTCTTTTTCTTTTTTTTACCGCAAAGAGGCACTTGGTTCCCGTGTGACATGTAGAGGAGGAGGGGAATGGGGGGGCGGGAGAGGAGGAGGAGGAGGAGGATTGGGAGAAGGTGGGGAGGGTTGAGGAGGATAGGGAGGAGGGGATAGGGGGAGAGGAGGAGGATGAAGGAGGTGAAAGTTGGAGAGAAGAAAGGAGGATAAGGGAAGGAGGATTAGGAGGAGGAGGAGGATATAGAGAGCTAAAGGAAAGATAGGGGATGTAGGGAGTGGCGATGGGGGGGAGGGTGGCGAGAGGAAGAGGGGAGAGGGAGAGTGAGGAAAAGGAGGAAGAGAAGAAGTGAGGAGTGGGATGGAGGGAGAGGTAAAGGGGGAGAAGGAGGAGGGGAGAGAGGAGAAGGAGGAAAGGGAAGCGAGATGAAAGAGGAAGAGGAGGTGGCGGTGGTGATGATAGAGGGGAGGAAGAGAGATAAGGCTGATGGGCGGTGGGGGGGGGGAGGTAGAGTGAGATAGGCACAGGAAACGGAGATCGTAGAAAGAGGGGGATAGCGAGAGAGAGAGAGAGAGAGAGAGAGAGAGAGAGAGAGAGAGAGATGAGAGAGAGAGAGAGAGAGAGAGAGAGAGAGAGAGAGAGATACAAATATAAATACTTATGCACGGTGAAATTACGAAGGGAGATAAATTCACAGCAGAGATTGCAGCAGAATACAATAACATCGCCCCCATCACATTATAAATCATCGTTGCATCTTAGCAGTGAGAAAATACTGTGTGTCGAATTTAAGGAAAACATCAAACGTGAAACATTAGATTAATCAAGCAGGAAATTGACTCCCTGCCAGCAAATAGATGAATACATAAATGAAAAAAATGTGTGTGTCAGAGCAAAGGTCTGTTCGAGATGCACCGTGAAGACATCGAATTTAAAACCGAAAAGCAATTTGTACAATATTAACTGAGGATCGTTTCGGAAAGAATGCTAGTAGTGGAGCCCTTTGAATTTAAGAGCTAATTAAAGAACTAAATTAAAGAGAACGAGAAGTAGTTGTTTTACTTAATCAATGGTAATAAACAAGCCACCATCTTTTACGTTAATGTTGAATGATAATGATCTTTGTTAATGATATAGTGTTTATGCTGTTCATTATTATTGTGATGTTTATTTCATATATGTGGTGATTACTAGTTCTCGACCCTATTTTCGTAGAGAGATCATTAGTAATGTAATTATAGGTTGAATGAATATAATGGTGTTAATAATGTCTAGATTGTTCGAAAGAAAAAGGTAAAGAGTAAGCAGTTTCCCGAAGCCGGAGCCGCCTCCAAAAACGGGCAGTTCCAGTTCAAAAGACTGTTCGGTCGCCAGTCTCCTGCAGGTGTTTTATCGTGACGCCGCGTATCGAAATGCAGCCGAGAATTTCTACAAGGCTCCGTGAATATTTTATGCAGGATTCAGAAACGAAGAGCAGAGAAAGGAAAAGGGGGAATAAAAGCCCAGGGTGTGTGTGTGTATATACATATATTATGGCTTGACCGATGGTTATGCCCTGTGGTATGACGGAGCTGCAGGTACGGCCCTACTGGGGGGGGGGGGATGTTTGCCCTCCGGCCGCCCCGCTCGCCCGCGCGGCGCGGCCTTTTGGCTCTTTTTCTCGTTCGTTGCTTTTCACGTCTTCCTTTCTCTTCTTTCCTTTCTACAACATGTTGGCAAGAAATGCAGCACGCACACACACACACACACACACACACACACAACACACACACACAACCACACACACACAACACACACACACACACACACACACACACACACACACACACACACACACACACACACACACAGAGCACAAGCACTAATATATAAAGTAGATATGCATATATATAGACGTATACCGTACATGTATGCATTTATGTATGAATGTATTTACGAACGTATGCCGCAAATATGCATGAGTGTGTGTGTCCATATAAAAGTGCATCGCCTCCCCGCCTGACCCCCCCCCCCCCCGCCCTTTCTCCCCGCTTGGCCAGGGAGACTTACCGCTGCATTTGTATATTCCCAGTCGCTCGCCGGCGTATGCTCCGGGGCTGCGGCCGGTGTAAGGGAGAGGTCCCCCCCCCCCCTCTCCCCTCTATTCCCCTTTCTTCTTTCTCTTCTACCCCGTTATTCTCTCCTCTCTCCCTTTCTTTTTTGTTCCTCTTCGTTTTTTTTTTTTTTTTTTTCGGCCTTCATTGTCTCTCACCTTCCTTTCACCGTTTATTATTCTTCCTTCCTCGTCTTTCGTTTCTTTCTCCTCCATTCGCTATCCGTATTCCTCTCCCTGTCCCTCTTCCTCTCCCTCCCTCTCCCTCTCCTCTCCCTGCCCCAAGCTCTCTCCCTGCACTTGTCCTCTTCCTGCCCGTCTCCCTCTCCCTGCCCCTAGCTCTCTCCCTGCACCTCTCCCTCCCTGCCCCCCCGCCCCCTCCCCCATGTCCTTGCAGAAGTAGTCTGGACACGTAACTCAAGTGCTGTGACGTCACGCTTCGCCCACGTGTACCGACTCTTTTTTGTTTACATTTTTTTTTCTCTTTTCCGTGTTGGAGTTCTGCAGGGGATTTCTTGGCTCATGCCGCTCTCTCTCTCTCTCTCACTCTCTCCTTTCAGTTTTTTTTTCTCTCTCATTCTTGCTTACGGCCAAAAGGTACACTGTGATAGCTCGTTGTTGTTGTTTTTTTTATTATTTTTCCCTGTTGTCATGTTGTTTATTGTTGTTTCATCAGCACGTGTATTGTTGTTGTCTTTGTTTTCTCTTTCCGTTTTTTTCATTTGTTGGAATTCGGGCGAGAGAGCTGAGATTTTTACACTTATTTTTCTTCCCTCCA
>NW_020869455.1:382652-387652 GCF_003789085.1 Penaeus vannamei
TGCTTTAGAGTCTTTAATTATGCTCTCCCTGTGTTTCTCCGTGGCACTGCGGGATATTAGTTACGTCACGGCTCTCGTCTCACCCCCGCGCTCTTTGTGGCACTAGGGGAGGGATGGAAGGAGGGGAGGAGGGAGGGGGAGGGGATGGAAGAGAGGGAGAGGAAGGAAGAAGGAGGAAAGGAGAGGGGGGAGGGATGAAGAAGGGGGTGGGTAGGTAAGAAAGGAGGTAAAAGCGGAAAGTGAGGGGATGGAAGAGAGGGGAGAGGAAGGGAAGAAGGAGGGAGGGAGAGGGAGGGGATAAGGAATAGGAGGGGTAGGTGAGAGGGGATAAAAGCGGAGAAGGTAGGGGGAGGAAGGGAGGGAGACGAGAGAAGGAGGAGGATGGATGGAAGGATGGGGTGGGGGAGTGAGAGAGGGGTAAAAGCGGAAGGGAGGGGGAGTGGGAAGGAAAGAAGGGAGGAGGAGGGGAAAAGGAGGGGGAGGAGTTGAGAGACAGTAAGGTGGGGGGGGGGGCAAAGACAAAAGGGAAGATGAGGGAAGGTATATCAGTGCCTTATGCTTTTTCTTTCTCTGTGTCCTCTCTATCTATTTCTAACTCCCTTTCTTTCTCTTTTTTCTTTCTTGTCTCTCTTATCCCCCATTTCCATCTCCGTCCCTTCCTTTCTTCTCCTTCTTCCCTTGAGGCTTGTTTTCTTTTCCCCTCCCCTCCTCCCCTCATTCCCTTTATCCTTCTCCCTTATTCCCTCGTTTCTTCCATATTTATTGACCCCTATATTGTCCTCCCTGACCTGCTCGCTCTCCTTATCACTTCCGATCTTCACCTCTCCCCTCTCCCTTTATTTCCCCTCGCCCTCTTTCTTTGTCCCCTCTTTCTAATTTACTGGATATATCCACCGCCTTTTACCTCTTCCTTCTTCTCTTCTTCGTTTTCTTCTTATTTTTCTTTTTGGCTTCGCGATCTTCCTCTCTTTATTTTTCGTCTTTCTCATCCTCTTCTTCTTCTTCGTTCTCCTATTCTTATTTTTCTTATTCTCCTTTTTCTCCACCACCTCCTCCTCTTCCTCCTCCTCTTCCTCCTCCTCCTCCTCCTCCTACCTCCTCCTCCTCCTCCTCCTTCCCCACCCCTTCCCCCTTCATCCTCCTCCTTCCTCACACCTTCCCCTTACCCCTACCCTCTTTCTTCCCCCTCCGCTCCCGTTCCCCACCACCTCCCCCGTCCTCATTACCCCCTACTCCCTATTCCCTGCCTCCTCATTACCCCCCTCCCCACCTACTCCCTGCCTGCTCACCCCCCCACCCCCTGCCTCTCATTACACCCCCCTCCTACTCCCTGCCTCCTCACACCCCCCTCCTACTCCCTGCCTCCTCATCACCCCCCCTCCTACTCCCTGCCTCCTCATCACCCCCCCCCTACTCCTGCCTTCCATTACCCCCCCCCTACTCCCTGCCTGCTCATCACCCCCCTACCCCCGCCTCCCACACCCCCTCCTACTCCCTGCCTCCTCATCACCCCCCCTCCTACTCCCTGCTCCTCATTACCCCCCCTCCTACTCCCTGCCTCCTCATCTCCTACTCCCTGCCTCCTCATCCTACTCCCTGCCTCCTCATCAAACCCCCTCCTACTCCCTGCTCCTCATCCCCCCTCCTCTCCTGCCTCCTCATCAAACCTACTCCCTGCCTCATCACCCCTGCTCACTCATTACCCCCCTGCCTCCTCACTCCCCCTCCTACTCCCTGCCTCCTCATCACACACCCCTCCTACTCCCTCCTCCTCATTACCCCCTCCTACTCCTGCTTCCTCATCACCCCCTCCCTCCTACTCCCTGCCTCCTCATCCCCCCCCCTACTCCCTGCCCTCATTACCTCCCCCCCTCCTACTCCCTGCCTCCTCATTCACCCCCCCTCCCTCCTGCCTCCTCACCCCCCTCCTACTCCCTGCTTCCTCATCACCCCTCCCTCCTACTCCCTGCCTCCTCATCCCCCCTGCCTACTCCTGCCTCCTCATTACCCCCCTCCTACTCCTTGCCTCCTCATCACCCCCTCCTACTCCCTGCCTCCTCATCCCCCCCTACACCTGCCTCCTCATACTCCTACTCCCTGCCTCCTCATCACCCCCCCCCTACTCCCTGCCTCCTCATTACCCCCCTCCCCCCTACTCCCCACTCCCTGCCTTCCGCGACACAGACCCGGTCACGCTGCCGTTAATCTTTTATCATTGGCGTGTTATCACTCTTTCTGCTTGGTTCGCTCCCGGGGCCTGACACGTGGCAACAGCGCTTGGAAGGAGGGTTCGGCTGAGGTGGTTTTTGTCGTGTTTGTATGTTTTTTTTGTGTGTTTGTTTTATTGTTGTTTGTTTTGGTTTGTATTTTGGTGGGAATTGAAATGGTGTGTTTTTTATTCCGATGACAGTATTGTTCAAGTTTTTTTTTGTTTTTTTCTGCTTCTTTGTTTCCTTTTCGTGTGATGGATCTTCCTTTTATGTCAGGTTTTCTTCTTTTTCTTATCTTTCTTTTTTATTGTAGATCTTATATTTCTTTGTTGTTCTTGTTCTTCTCCATGTCCTGATTCTTAATTCTTTGCCTCCTTTTCCTTCATTTCTTTTGATTTTTCCTTCTTTTCTTCTGCCTTGTCATTCTACAGTCCTCCTATGTCTCCTCCACTCCCTCCTCCCTTCCTTTTGCTTCCTTTCTTCCCAATTCCGTCACACTTTTTTTCCCTCCTCCTTCCCCTCCTCTTTCCATGCATCTCCTTTCACGCAACGTATTCCCATCCTCCTCCTCCTCCTCCTCACCTTCCTTTTATATAAATATATATCGGCAAGTCTTCCACAATGGCCTCTCGCAGCACTGTGCATTCTTCTCTCTATGGCCTTACGGCAAGCATTTGTGTCGCCACACCTTGGAAAGCATTCGAGATCTGTGAGAGTCACCCATTGTCCGTTTTCTTTTGTGAGTTTCCCGTTTTTTGTGAAAGGGAGTATTTCTCGTTTTTTTTTTCTCGTGTTTTTTATGGACACTATTTCATTTTCATATTGTTATTGGTGTTTGTATGACTATTGTCAGACTATTGTTGTTATTATCATTATTGTTTTCCTTGTTATTGTTATCATCGTTGCTATTATCATTGTTATTACCGGTTTTATTGTGGTTATTGTTAATATTCTTGCCACAATTTTTACTATCATGATTATGACACTGTTATCTTAGTACTGTTGTTAGTACTTTCTTTGAATATTTTTTTATGGTCTACCTCTTACTTCTCACTCTCTCTCTCTCTCTCTCTCTCTCTCTCTCTCTCTCTCTCTCTCTCTCTCTCTCTCTCTCTCTCTCCTTCTCTCTCTCTCTCTCTCTCTCTCTCTCTCAAAATCCCGGACGTCTTTCTCTCTCACTTACTATTTTCCTTTTTCTATCACTATCTTCCTCCCATCCCTCTTCACTCCCTTTCTTCCCTCCCCCTCCTTCCCTCCTGGCCCTTTTCCTCCTCTTCCTCCATTTTGCCTCATTCTTCCCCCTACCTTTTGCTCTCCTTCATCCCTCCCCTCCACCTTCCTTCCCTTCCATGCCTCCCTCCTCCTCCCTTCTGCCCCTTCACTTCCTCCTTCCCTCCCTTCCCCCTCCTCCCCTCCTTTCCCTTCCCTGCCTCCCTCCCTCCCCTCCCCTCCCCTCCCCTCCCCTCCTCCCTCCCCTCCCCTCCCCTCCAGCAGGCCATCGTTAAGTCTTCCTCCCCCCCCCCCCCCCCCCCGCTTCCCCCGTCTCGGTCTCCATCTCTTTGACTAATGACTGGCCGCGCCCGGGTATTTCTCACGTGCTGATGGACTCGGGGTCTCTCGCGCCTCGCCATAGATATTGACGGGCCGCGGTGGGGGGCTGTCTCTGTGTGTGTTGGGTTATGTGTCGGTCTGTTTGTCTGGTTGGCTTTTTCGCTTTGTCTTTGTGTGTGTGTGTGTGTGTGTTTGTGTGTTTGTCTGTCTTTTTTTCTGTCTCTTTTTCTTCTCTTTTTCTATCTCTTTCTCTTTCTCTCTTTCTCTCTCTCTCTCTCTCTCTCTCTCTCTCTCTCTCTCTCTCTCTCTCTCTCTCTCTCTCTCTCTCTCTCTCTCTCTCTCTCTCTCTCTCTCTCTCTCTCTCTTCTCTCTCTCTCTCTCTCTCTCTCGGGTCTTCTATCTGTTTGGCTGTTTGTCACACACACACACACACACACACACACACACACACACACACACACACACACACACACACACACACACACACACACACACACACACACACACACACATGTATATCCCTCTTCCTTTCCCCTCTCCCTCTTATCTTCCCATCTACCTCCCTACCTATCGGCGCTAACCAATCAGTCCCTCTCACTCTCCATCTCCGCTCCGTGTTTCCTCCTTTAGTCTGCACCTCCACCCCCGCCCCATACCCCCACCTCAACCTTCCCCATCTCCCACCCCCCCCCCTACCCCCATTCCCTACCCCCCCCACCCTACCCCCTACCCCTACCCTACCCCACCCCCCCTACCCCCCCCAACCCCCCCCATACCCCCCACCCACCCAAACCCCCCCAACCCCGCCCCCATCTCCCACCGCACATGATGTATAGATAGCATCCGTGTCCATAAATTCTTTACAAGTGGTATGTAAATCCCCCCGTGTGTATTGGCAGATCTGGACCGCTTTGTGGGAGATGGACGCGAGGCCGCTATTCCCCCGTTAGACTCGTGGTGGGGGAAATCTTGGGGGAATCGATGATTTTCTCCCCTATTATTGGGGGAGTTTTTTTTTTTTTTTTTTTTTTTTTTTTTTTTTTTTTTTTGTGGGATGGAAGACGTAGGTGAAGAAAAGGAAGGAGGGTGGAGTAAGGGTTGGAGAGGAGGAGAGGAAAAGAGGAGGAAAGAGAGAGGCAGAGAAAGAGAGAGAGAGAGGGGCAAGGAAAACAGACAAGGAAACAGAGATAGACAGACGGTCAGGACAGACAGTAGGACATACATAGAGACATACATACA
>NW_020869455.1:390152-395152 GCF_003789085.1 Penaeus vannamei
TGTGTGTGTGTGTGTGTGTGTGTGTGTGTGTGTGTGTGTGTGTGTACATATATTTGCAGCAAGTAAAGTTGGTAGAAAGGTGGGTAGATTGATATAAATAAAGACAGACAGACAGCTGTAGATATAGGCAAGGGACTCGGTACGCGTGAATACATTTGGCGTATGTGTATACGTTTGTGTATCAGTTGTGTCAGAGGGGGAAAGGGCAAAATGTTTAGTAAAACTTACATATTATTATTATTAGTTTTACTATTATCATTATTTTTAATTATCAATATTACCATTGTTATTAATGGTTTAATAATTAAAGTCATTATTTTTATCACTGACGATGTTATCATTATTGTTATTATCGTTATTATCATTGATCATGTTGCTGTTGCTGTTGTTGGTATTGATATGATTATGATTGTAATTGCTATATGGATTTCATTATCAGTGCCATTACTATCAATGTTGTTGTTGTTAAAGTTGCTGTTATTGTAATTATCATTATTTTCATTACTGTTATTATTTTTTTCATAACCAGTTTTGTTATCATTAACATGATTATTACTGTCATCCTGGTAATTATCCTCTTTTATTACCGGTATTATTATCGTCACAAAGCTATCTGCAAATTACCCCTTTGCGCGAAAATGTTCCTCTGGCTATTTAAAAAACAGGACGGAAAATTCTCGCCGACCAAAGGCTGCTCGCCGCTCGAAAAAAGCGATTTCTTTTTCTCTTCTTTTTATTCTTTAGGGGGAAGGGTCTGGAATAAAGTTTTTTGTCACAGAGATGATACTGACAGGGCATACTGAGATGTGCACGCGGTGGATTATTGCTGAGAGAGAAAGAAACGAAAGGAGAGTGGGAGAGAGACAGACAGATAAGTGGATAGATAGGCAGATAGACAGACAGATAAGTGGATAGATAGGCAGATAGACAGACAGATAGACAGACAGACAAATAGACAGAGACAGAGAGAGGGGGAGCGAGATTCCCGTAATATGCGAAAAGATTCATCACTTGAAAGAAGAAAATATAGCTTGCTTAAAGAACGACTCCGCAGATGCTACAGAGGCTGCATGGTGTCTCGTTGATCTCAGATTGCCGGTATAATTAGCAGATTTTGATGCATGCATTGTCACCATTTAACGCCCGTTCGCTGCCCCTTACTCATGCAACAGTGTCGTTTGCAGCTGAGATTTACGGGCTATTGTTGCCTAACAAGACACAACAACTATTCAAATGGCAATAGCTTTCTCGGTCCTAAGGGGCCATGGCTTGTGTATGTGGCTGCATGTGTGTACGTGAGACGCGGTGTGTGTTTACGTGAATGTACGGTTGTATACGTACACAGTGATACATCGTCGTTATACTGACGATTAGTGATAACAAGATCCTATGTTAGGATCTCACATGGGTTCGCTTATCAGCTGTTTGGGCAAGGTATACAACACGTGTTAGATATTTGTTATTGATTTGAAGTGGTCCTGTGAGAATACATTGAGGGTACTGTGTGTGTGTGTGTGTGTGTGTGTGTGTGTGTGTGTGTGTGTGTGTGTGTGTGTGTGTGTGTGTGTGTGTGCGCGCGCGTGTGTGTGCGTGTGTGCATATGTGTGAATATCACCATTCACCGACTTGTGTCTAGAAATTTTGTAAGAACAAGGATAGTTACAAATGAAGGGCAGCATGGAGGCGGAGGGAGAGAGGGAGGAGGTAGGGGAGGGGAGAGGGCCTAACCTCGCTTCCCCTCATTTATGGCAGCTATAATGTGTGACTGACACATTACCCTGTTACTGGCTGTGTGATGTGTCGTCTCTTGTCTCGGTCTTTCTCCCTTTTTCTCGCTTTTCCTCTTATTCATTATGTCTCCTTTCTTTGGTGTGGCTTTTTATTAGTGTTTTTCAGATTTTTACTTGTTTTGTTCCTTTTCTTATTCTGCTGTTCATTCAGAAGTGCACGTAGAAGGAAATGGAGTAATTGATAATTATAATGATAGTGTTCAAGATGGTGAAATATTAGTTATGGCAAGATGAATGTTACAACAGCAGCTATTACTACTGCAAGTAATAGTGATAATGACTATGATATTAATTATGTTAATGATAATCATGATGAAGATGATGGTGATGATAATAATAATAGCAATAATAATGATAATGATGATGAGATTGATTATGATAATCATTATGGTATTGATTAGTTTAATTGTAGTAATAATGATAATATTAACAACGAAAATAGCAATGAAAATAAACATCCTAGAAACAGTAAAACATAATCCAAAAATTCAACACGACAGCGCCGTTAAAAAGAAGAAAACAAAAACCAACAAAGAGAGAGAGAGAGAACAAAAAAAACACAAAAAGCAAGCAAAGAAAAAGGACGAAACTGGCCCCAAACTTGGCCATCAATCTTGGCCGCGCAGTCTGGGATGTATTATTACCCCGGACGTTTTGGTTTTGCATTTCCACAGTCCGTGATAACGTCAAGGGCGCGACGCGATGATTAAATGCGAGGCTATGACGGCCGGGAGGGTGGGGGCAGGGGGAAGGGGGTTGGGGTTGGGGAGGAGGAGGGAGAGAGAGGAGGAGGAAGGGGGTTGGGGAGGGAGGGAGAGAGGAGGAGGAGGAGGAAGGGGGTTGGGAGAAGGGATGGAGAGGGGAATGGTTGGGGTGGAGGAGGAGGGCGATGAGGTTGGGGGAGGAAGGAGAGGAGGGGAGGGATGGGGTGGGTGGGAGTAGGAGGACGGGGTGGTTAAGGTGGGAGGGAGGTGGGAGAGGAGGTGGCTAGGATGGGAGGAGGAGGAGATGGTTGGCGATGGAGGGAGGAAGGATAAGGGGTGGTTAGGGAGAAAGGGAGAAAGAGGGGATGGTTGGAAAAGGTGGGAGGCCGGTGAGGTGGATGGTCAGGGTGGGAGGGAGGAGGAGGAGGAAGGAAAGATAAAGAGGGAGTGGTGGTGCAGGGTAGGAGAAGGAAGAGGGGATGGTAGCGGAGGGTAGAAGGAAGAGGAAGAGGGAGGGAGAAAGAGAGGACAGAGACGGGGTAGAACGAGAGGGAGGAATGGCCAAGAGAGGGAGGGAAGAGGCTGGTGGGAGAGGAGGGGACAGTCCCAGAGGAGGGGAGGGGGGGGGGCGGGGGGGGGACGATCAAGCCAGGACTCCCGCGCTTTGGGCTTGCTCGTCGCCGTCGGAAAAGGGTTTTATATTATGCCATTTTTTAAGAGTATTTTGTTTTTCTTATGGCGGTCTGTTTGGATTCTTGAATCTTATTTTTCTCCTCTTTTCCTGTTCTATATGTCATTGTTTGGAATTTGATTTTCTGCAAAGTTCGGGTCAGTTGATGTTCTTGTTTTTGTTTTTTTGTTTTGTTTTCTGACGGGATGTCATTATCGCTCTGAACACCAAAGCGTCTTCACCCAAAGGCCCCTCTTTTCCTCCAATTCTTTCCCTTATTTCACCCAAAAGCCCATCTTTTCCTCTGTAATTCTTTTCCTTATTTCACCCAAAAGCCCATCTTTTCCTCTGTAGTTCTTTTCCTTATTTCAGCCACCATGGTTCCTGCCCTCGCCTCACCCTGGCCCGGAAATTCGCCCTTTCCTCTCGAGCTCTCACCCTTTTCCAGCCTTATTCTCCCTGAAGGGTCATTGAAAGTCGGGCCAACAGCTGACAGTCAGGTCAAACGGAGGTCATATTCGGGCTTCTGCTGTTGTTTTTGTGTTTTTGTTTTTTTGTATTTTGGGGGATTGGTAATGTGCATGTTGTTGTTGTTTTGAAGGTGGTAATTGGTATAGTTTTTTGTTTGTTTGTCTGTTTGTTGTTTTCCGGAGGGTTTTCGGCTTTATAATGGTTGTTGTTTGAACTGCTGTTGTCTCAGGTCGATGTTGTTAATTTATTTCTTGAGTTGTTTTTCTATGACTTTTTTGGAATGGTTATTGATTTAAAAAATTAAATGGTGAAATGAAAAGTATATATAAAGTAGGAGATTAATTTTTATGGCTGATTGCCCGTTAATGAGAATAATGTCACAAGGTGAATCATTTATTTAGCAAAATTAATCATCATGATATCAAAAAGTCAAAAGGTGATCAGTGACGTGAATTATAATGATTATATTAATATCATTTATATAATGAGTGTTGCGAAAATAGTGCGCGATTTGTTTCAGCTATTTTTCATGATCATTGGTATGATTATTGCAATTGCCATTCATGGTACTGCAACTTCCGCTGGGGCGACTATTTCTGGTACTGCCATGCGTGGTACGCAACCATGACAAGGATTATGGCGATGCTTCTATGACGATTATGATGCTAATAAGGCATGGTAATGATGATGATAAAGATTATTATGATAATGGTATTGATAATGATGTTAATGGTAATAATGATGATTTAGTAATGGTAAAATTATGTTTCTAAAGCAATAACGATAATGATAATTATGGTAGTAATAGTTATTACAGTATTAATGATAATGATGATGTTGTTTGTGATTATGAGAATAATGAGAAAAGCAATATGAATAATGTTATAATGATAATAATACTAATAAGAAGAAGAATAAGACAAAGGATATTAAAGATAATAGTGATAATAACAAGAGGCAATAATGATACAGAGAATGAGAATGGCGATAATCATAATGATATAACGTTCTTATTCTATTAAAAACAAAAACAAAATATTATTAGCCTCACCGGAGCCGTACCTCGATACGTCGAAATCAAATTAAAATGTCATTGCCTTCCCCCCGTTTATCTTATCCGAACCAAGCGCCGCTTATCCGAATATCTAAAGATTCGCTCGATCAGGCCGCATATATATCGAATAATTCTGCGCGCTCAGTTTAATTAGCATTTATTCTCTTGTTTTCCGTAGCCGAAGCCCCGCGCATTCCGCAGACGTAAATTCGAATTCAATTTGGAATTTCGTTTCGGTCGCGCGCCTCGAAAGTCGTTTTATCCGACGGGAATTTTGGCGGCGTAATTGTCGGTCACTGTATCGGGGTCCG
>NW_020869455.1:400152-407652 GCF_003789085.1 Penaeus vannamei
GTTTTGGCAGCGCATCTTTACACGCGGGGTAAATCTCACACTCGGGGAAATTGGTTATACATAAAGAGTAATGTGTTCGTTAATGCGTTTTATAACCGAACCAAAGGGGAAAGGGGAGAGGGGGAAGGGGGAAAGTAGGGGGGGATGAGTCCACAAGAGAGAGAGGAAGGGGAGGGGAAGCCGAGGGAGAAGGAGGAGGAGGAGGGGAGGAAGCCGAGGGAGAAGGGGAGGGGGCCGAGGGAAGGGGAGGAGGGGGCCGAAGGAGAAGGGGGGGGCCGAGGGAGAAGGGAGGCATTGTGTGATGGAAGATCTCTCTTAACTTGGGTCGTATCTGTGAGAGGGCGAGGGCTGATTGATATGATGTTGGGAAATCTGTTTATGATAACCGCGGTAATAAATTCATCAAGCGTGATTAAAAGGCGAGGAGAGTGAATCTTGATATTGCAGTTCTGCTAGTCTTAATAAACGCGCATCCTCTTTTTCCTCCCGAACAAAAATCTCGAATCGGTTTCCATCTTGAGTGTCTGGGAAAATTATGAGAGAGCTTAAGGTAAGGGAAGGGGGCTTTATAGACTGTTACAGAATATTTGGATAACCAATTCTTGTAGCTTAATGTAATGCAATACTTTAGAGGTCCCCCGAGAGCGGGGCGTGTAAGCGAGCGCTCGCCATAAATATCAGCATTGGATTGCATTAAACGTGCAGTAAATGCTGTAGAGCCGTCTTGAGCACGATGCCATCCCCTTTATGCTGTCCCAACCCACGACAATACTTAACGTCCTTTGGCATGTTGCGTTTACACTGGCGCCGTGCATCTACTGTGCCACCTTGTTACTGTAATGGCACCGTATGTCTGTTGTTAGCACCCTGTTACTGCTTTGACGCGCAACACGTCACGCTGGGCCCCTCGTCTGCCCCTTTGTCATAAGGATCGCAGAAGCGACTCGCAGGCCGTTTATACTTAGGGAGCATTTAGAACATCATCAGTTACATCCGCCTCACTCGTTAACGACGAGTGATCGCCGCCTTACAGAGGATAATCACCAGTCCAGCACTCGGGACAGAGCGCGATTGTTAACGCCGTGTAATTGATTATTCGGGACAATCGAACGCTGCCTATGGTGTGTGTGCCTGCGTCCCTCCTCCTAGGTGTCTGTTTGCCGCATGAAAGCGCGTGGGTGCCTCGAGGATGCCAGAGGGTGTCAGCGAGTGCCAGTGGAGTCAATGATCCGTCTTGTCATTGGTCCCTCGACGCTGTGTCTTCCTGCGCTGCTGTGCTCGCCATGGTACTCGAAATATCAAACGATATTGCTTTAAAAATTGTCGTCTGCTTGAGCGCCCAGCTGTCGACTCTCTAAGCTAGTCACCAGTGCTCCTTAGCCGTTATCAGCGCGGTGACGGGCTGCCATTCCGCAGGCGATAAGGATGTCCACGCCTTAATAACCCTCTCTCTCTCTCTCTCTCTCTCTCTCTCTCTCTCTCTCTCTCTCTCCTCTCTCTCTCTCTCTCTCTCTCTCTCTCTCTCTCTCTCTCTCTCTAGTTCATGCTTTCCATTTCTTGTCTGCCCTTCCTCTCTGCCGCCCGCCCCTGAGTTCGGTTCTCTGTCCATTCCCGGTCACAGCGAGGACGAACGAACACTAGAATTCTTGTCACGAACGAGGTGTCTTGCTGTCTGTGTTGACGCGTGGCCGAGGCGGGGGTCTTGTTGCCGCCTTCTCTTCAAGAGATAATGGCGGCGACAAAGGAGGGGACCGAGGCGAGTAATTCCCTCTGGTGAGACCACTTCATCTCCTTAGCTCCGAGCCTGTGTCGTCCCATCAGCCGATCCTTCCCGTCTGAACACGCGGCCCTCCCTCCAACGCGGCGGAGCATCCCACGCAGGTCAGGAGGGACTCTTGGGTCGCGGAGCCTCGGGTTTTCTCTTCTGCGAGTCGTCCTTCGTCCTGCGTCGGATCAGTAATTAAGTTTTCTTCGCCTAACGACTTGTACACATCAACCGGCTCGTTAGACACAGGGACCTGACCTCGTAACCTGCCGGAAAGTCATTCAGGATAGATCCTCACTATATATGTGTGTGTGTGAATGCGCGTGTGTGTGTGTGTGTGTGTGTGTGTGTGTGTGTGAGTGTGTGAGTGTGTGTACTAAGTTACTGATGTTTACAGTTATACAGCCCCCCCCCCCCCCGCGCCGGCCATTCGCAACACGGGCGTCAACAAACGGCGCAAGAGAGCCCGTGCCTCACAATGAGCGTTAAAGCACGTTTCCCTGATTATTTTAATTTTGAGATGCGTTGCGCCCCTTTTCATCTCTGCGCTGATTGCAGAACATAAAATGACCTTAATGAGTCATAAGGCACAGACGCAAACGTGATAAAAGCCGAGCTAAGTTTTCAAATTATGATTTACATCTCATTCCAGGCGTCACTGAGGGGGAGGGGGGAGAGGGAGGGGAAGGAAGGGGTTATGTGCGAAGAATAAAGCCGAATGTTTAGATGGAAATTAGTCTCACTTTCTCTTCTTCCCTTTTCTTTATTTTCTTTCTATCTCCTTCGTAATCCTTTTTTTATCTGCCTTTCCCAATTCCTTTTACCCCTCGACCTTAGTAGTAAATGAAGCGCTTTGCCTTTAGTTATTGCAAAGTACTTCCAGAAAAAAGGACGAAGACTTGAAGGAAGGCGATTGCACGTGTTGCACTCTGCAATTTCCATAAAACAGCCACCACCCAAATCTGAAACATCTGCCCTTTTTTTTTTTTTTTTTTTTTTTTTTTTTTTTTTTTTTTTTTAATAGGTGATACATGAACAGGGTAATGATATTGGAGGTTCACCATAAAATAAGTGATGGGTTGACTCTCGAAATTATGACTGAAACCACAGTCACGATTTATTGATTTTAGTGTGTGTGTTTCCGGTCTCTCTTCGTGTTTTCTCTTCCGGTCTCTTTTTCTTTCTATTTTTATTGTGTTTGTTGTTTCTCCTCTCTCTCTCTCTCTCTCTCTCTCTCTCTCTCTCTCTCTCTCTCTCTCTCTCTCTCTCTCTCTCTCTCTCTCTCTCTCTCTCTCTCTCTCTCTCTCTCTCTCTCTCTTTATTTTTTCTTCTCAAGGGTCTTCCCTTATGTATTTATCTAAGCATATGTGTATTTGTGTATAAATGAACACACACACACACACACACACACACACACACACACACACACACACACACACACACACACACACACACACACACACACACACACACACACACACACACACACAACTCACACACACACAGACACACACACAACACACCAAACAGACAACACATGTCCAAACGCGTGTCATAAGATCCGCCTTAATCTCCTTCCCCGCACACTTTCCCGGCGACGAAAAGACCAAGGACTAAATATCTTGTTTCTTTCGTTGCAGGTGAGTTGTTGTCTGAACTTGATGACGTCACGGCTGTGGTGAGTACGGCCTCCGCGACACGACACGGCCCCGGGGGTCACGAGGATCTTAATTGCAATTTGCAATATTTGATACCGTGTTTTTTTCCCTTCTTCCTTGTCTTCTTTTTGATGTTAATGTTTTTTTGGGATTGATGTGTTTAGATGTCCTTGACTTTTCGTGTGCGTGTGTGTTATGTGTTTCTCTTGTTTTCCGTGATGACTAATGATTAAACGGGGTCTTCGCATTTTGACTTTGGTGTATTGATATATATATATATTGTGTGTGTGTGTGTGTGTGTTATATATATAATATATATATATATATATATATATATATATATATATATATTATGTATATGCATATATATACGTATGTATATACAGTATATACATCTATATATAATATGTATATATATATATATATATATATATATATTATATATATAATATATATATATATATATTATATATATATATATATATATAATATTATATATATACATATATATATATATATATATACATATATATATTATATAATATATATATATTATATAATATATAATATATATTATATATATATATATATATATATATATATATATATGTATATATATATATATATATATAGTATACACTATAATATATATATTATATATATATAATATGTATATATATTATACATATATATATAATATATATATATATATATATATATATATATATATATATATATATATATATATATATATAATATATATATATATATATATATATATATATATATATATATATATATATATATATATATATGCATATATATATATATATATATATTATATATATATATATATATATATATATATATATATATATTATATATATTGTATATACAGTTTACACATGTGATATTTTCTCCAATTGCCTGCATGTTTAGGAACATTTTTCGTGATTTCCCCCTCGAAGAATTGACTCTCCCTTCTCCCATAATTCCTTCCGTTTCACGTTCCTCCTTAATCTCTTCACTTTCCCCCATTTACCTTTTTGTTTGGTCTGATTTTCTTTTTTTTTATTCCCACCATCATTCTCTCTCTCTATCTATCTATCTCCCTCCTTCCCTCTCCCCTCCCTCCCTCCCTCCCCCTCTCCCTCCCCTCCCTCCCTCCTTCCCTCTCCCCTCCCTCCCTCCTCCCTCTCCTCCTCTCTCTCCCTCTCCCCTCTCCCTCCCTCCTCCTCTCCTCTCTCCTCTCCTCCTCTCTCCCTCTCTCTCTCTCCTCTCTCCCCTCTCCTCCTCTCCTCTCTCTCCCTCTTCCCTCATCCTCCTCTCTCCCTCCTTCCCTCTCTCCCCCTTCTCTCACCCTCACCCTCTGGGGGAAGAGCGTCTCGTGTACATAATGAACGGGCGAAAGATCCCCCCCACCCCATCCTTCCCTGCCCCGCCATGTAATATACTCTCACTTGATTAACGTAAATAAAACGATATAATTTTATCGGCATTGGCATACGTCTTCCCTCGCCTGAGCACAAGGACTTTGCACGGCGACGGGCAAGATAATGCAAGACTGCAGGCGAGGCTTTCCTTTGAATTCGTTTTTTTTTTTTTTTTTTTTTTTCGGGCGATATAATCCTGCCAATTTGTTTCACTCGAGAGTAGCGTCGGCGATTTATCTATCGCGTTGAGGGGGAGGGGGGGGGGAGGGGCATTTGCGTAAAGAGGTAACGGGTTCAATAGATAGTGAGAGTTGGCGTAGGAGGTTCACAAGGTTGTGTTGTTAGTTGGATGTTAGTGGATGTTATCGCGTCGGGGGGTATTTGGGGTATTGGTATTAGTTTTGATAGATAAGAGATTTAGAAGGATGGTAGTTTGATGGTATTAGACGTTGGTAGCTTCTCGAATACCGTGGGCGCGCGTGGTATTATTATTTTCGTATATAATGAGGGTACGACGTTGTGTGAGTTCCCGATAGATGGCAGTGCTGGGTGGATGTTTTCCTTCGGTCCTTCTGCCTTTAGGACCGAGGCGAGAGGGTAAATAGGCTATAAAACATGCGAGGAAAGAGAGGGATGAGTGATTTGGAGAATAAATGTAAGAAGAGTGAGATAGAGGTGATTAAGGGGATATATTGCCAGGACAGGAAATCAAATGGAGGAATGATATAAGATAAAGAATGCAGGCAATCAGACCACAGATATAATGCGACCTGTAGTTATTTTTAGTCTTGGGAAATGTGCAATTATTTCTATTCCAGTTTAGCGTGATTTCTGGAGATATTCCAGACACGCGACGCACGCACGCCTCGCTCCCGCCGAAACACGTTCGCGCGTCTTCCAAGGGATGACGTCACAGCATCGACGTCAGAGTAACGTTGACGCACTTGACCATCTCCCTTCCCCCTCCCAACCTCCCCTTCCCTCCATCACCCCTCCTTACCTCCCGTCCTAACTCTCCAACCCTCTTTATCCCTCCCCTTCCTCTCACCCCCCTCCTTCTTTCACCCCCCACCCTATCCGAGGTGACGAAAATGACGTCACTCGCCGCCCGGTCGTCTTTAAAAACGCGCCAGGTAATGTGGCAATCTCTTAGAAGGATTTGGTGGCGGCGTCGTGCGGTCTCGGCGGGGTCGTGAATCATTAAGAGATTGAGTTCGCCGCATCTGTCTGTCTTGCTCCCTCGCTTTCTTTCGCTGTCGCCTTTCGGGGTTGGTGGATCTCGCTCGCACTCTCTCTCTCTCTCTCTCTTCTCTGGTTCTTCGTTCTTCCTCGTTCTCGTGTGTTTCTTCCTCGCTCTCGTGTATTTTTCTCTCTTTTCGTTCTTTCGCTCTTCTCTCTCTCTCTTCGTTCTTCTCTCGCTCTCTCGTGTTCTTTTCTCTCTCTCTCTCTCTCTCTCTCTCTCTCTCTCTTCTCTCTCTCTCTCTCTCTCTCTCTCTCTCTCTCTCTCTCTCTCTCTCTCTCTCTCTCTCTCTCTCTCTCTCTCTCTCTCTCTCTCTCTCTCTCTCTCTCTCTCTCTCTCTCTCTCTCTCTCTCTCTCTCTCTCTCTCTCTCTCTCTCTCTCCCTTCCTTCCCCTGTATCTTTCTATTTTCCTCTCTCTTTTTCCCTCTTTTTTCTTTCTCACTTTGCTTCGCATGCTCCACTGTCTTTTTCTATCCCATTTCTCTTCCCTTTTTTCTTCTCAGTCTTTTCTCTTTCTTTCTCTCTCACTTTTTCAAACGTTCTCTTCTGTCTTTTTATACCCACCTCTCTCTCTTCCCCTTTTCTTTCTCTCATTTTTTTCTCTCTCTCTCCATTTCTCTCTATATACAGACGAATATATATATTTATCTATCAAGGCATTCGTCTCACTATATATATTGTTTTTTTTACCTTATCTAGGTGTCATCCTACCTTAATTTCACTTTATTCGTTTTCTGTAAGAGCATAACGTTGTCTTCTATGTACAAAACAAATGATTCCCATGGCTCTATCGATCATTTTGTAGCCGGACATAGGATGCTAAGTAGCGTGCTTTACGGCAACGTTTTATTCGGAAAGTAAACCATTTTCCGCGATTGAAGGACGATGAAAATGTGACATCGGAAATTCGCGCTGATTTTAGTGCTGTGACGTATTTTGTTGCTGTTTAATAGCCCTCGGCCCTCACTAGCACGGACGGGCTTGCAAAACGGATGTGTTAGTTTTTGGAAACGCGGGAAAAATGGTAACATAGATTATTGGCAACGTTGCCAGTGCGGGTATGTGGCACAGCCTGAGGTTGGCACACGCACAGCCTGTAGGTTGTTTTGTTTGTTTCTTTTTGTTGTTGTTGTTTGTATTATCATGGTTTTGATGGCTTCAGGAATCAAAGTATTATGTCAGGTATGTTCATCTACAAAAAAAATGGTTCAACGTTGAATATCACCGAGCTATTGTGACGGTATATTGGAGGTAGCGTTGGCTGGCAACACTGATATACCAGCCTGGCGGCGAGCGATACCAGTAAACTGTGTCATTAACATGTAAGTTTACCGGAGTGATGGTACTAGCGTCGAGTATATGGTTATAACCTCTCTCTCTCTCTCTCTCTCTCTCTCTCTCTCT
>NW_020869455.1:412652-422652 GCF_003789085.1 Penaeus vannamei
TCCTCCTCCCCAGCCTTCCTCATCTTATCCTCATATCACTATTATTGTTACTTCTACCATATTGTCTCATCTTGATCCTCCACTTCTTTCCTCCTTCCTTCTTCCTCTCCCCTCCTCTCCTCTCCCCTTCCCTCCCCTCCCCTCCTCTCCTCCCCTCTCCTCCTCTCCTCTCCCTTCCTCTCCTCTTCTCCTCTCTCCTCTCCTCTCCTCTCCTCCTCTCCTCTCTCTCCTCCCACACCCTCTCATCATCCACACTCGAAACTCCCTCCTTACAGAGCTCACAATGACGCTCCCTTCGTTAGTGCTGAACATCGCCACTAAACCACTTAAATTAACCTTCGCGATGTTCACTTGTTCCGAGGAGAGGAGAGGAGAGATGGAGGAGGAGGGAGGGGATGGGGGCGAGAGAGGGGGTGGAAGAGGGAGAGAGATGATGGCAAAGGTTGAGAGGGGGTTGGGGGAGGAGGAGAGAGGAAGAAGAGGAGGAGGAGGAAGAGAAGAAGAAGGAGGAGGAGAGGCGAGCGGATAGAAGGGAAGGAGAGGTAGAAGGGAGGGAAGAGACGAAAGGGAAAAGTAGTAAAAGCAGTTGACAAGACCGGGAGAAGGGGAGAAATGACCAAAATTCCTAGCTCTGCGTATCCCAAATCCCCTCCCCCCCTTTCCCTTTCTCACCCCCCCCCCCCATTTCTTCGATTTCCCTCTCATGTTCCCTTTTCTTCCATCTTCCCCCTCTCTTCTCCCCCTTTTTCCCCCCACCCCCCCTCCCTTCCCTGTTTCCTCCCTCTCCTCTTCGTCCCCCCTTTCATCAACCTCCCTCCTCTCCACCCCCCTTTCCCCACCCACCCCTCCCTTCCCTGTTCCCCTCTCCCTCTCGCGTTTTCCCCTCTCCCCTCTCAGTTCCCTCTCCCTATTTCCTCTCTCCCTCTCTGTATTCCCCCTCTCCCTCTCTGTTTCCCTCTCTCCCTCTGTTTCCCCTCTCCCTCTCTATTTCCCCCTCCTCCCTCTCAGTTCCCTCCTCTCCCTTATTTCCTCTCCCTCTCTGTTTCCCCCTCTCCCTCTCTGTTTCCCCTCTCCCTCTCTGTTTCCCCCTCTCCCTCTCTATTTCCCCCTCTCCCTCTCCCTCCTCTCCCTATTCCTCTCTCCCTCTCTGTTTCCCCCTCTCCCTCGCTGAGTCGCCGAAGACACAGACGAGGAGAGGTGAGCCTATACTCCGGATGTTTATCGATCTGCGTCGGAGTGTATTGTCTCATTTTCCCGCCATCGATAAAGTGGCACAAAAGAGCGCGGGAAAGATTGCAAACGTAATCATAATACATTTACCGTAGCGGAGGCGGCGCGGGGGGGGGGGGGGGGAGTTTGTTTTGGTCTGGGGGTCTAAGCTCGATGGAGCGCGGGTGGCGTTTCTCGGATGTGTGTGTGTTTTGTGTTTGGTTTTCGTTTGTTTGAGGGTTTTGAGGGTTTTCTTTCTGTCTTCTCTCTTTCTCTCTTTTCTCTCTTTCTCTCTTTCTCTCTTCTCTCTCTCTCTCTCCTCTCTCTCTCTCTCTCTCTCTCTCTCTCTCTCTCTCTCTCTCTCTCTCCTCTCTCTCTCTCTCTCTCTCTCTCTCTCTTTCTATTTATTTATGTATCTACCTGTCTCTATCTGTCTTTTACTTGCCAGCCCTATTCCCCAGTGCATTCAGTAAATCGAGCTTCCTCAGATTACGACATTAAATTTCAGACGTGGCTTGATTCGCGAGTTGATATCTGGTGCCCCCCCCCCCCCCACCTCCCCCTGCCTGCTTTCACCCCTTGCTCATTCTTTCCTCCTCCCTAGCCTATTATTTCCTACTCCCCCCCTGTCCTATCCCCTCTCCTTCCCTCCCTCCCCGTCTTTCTCCCTCCCCTCCTCCTCCTACCCCCTCTCCGCCTCTCCCTACCCCCCTCCATTCCCCCCCCCTCCCTCCCCGTCTTTTCCTCCCAATCTCCCTAAGCCCCGGAGGTGTTTTGGCAAGCTCATCAGAATTAAAAGAAAGGGACACAATGGGCTGCATTGTGCCATATCCCGGGGATCGATGCGCTACGGACAAAGAAACGCACAGATTACACGCCTAATCACCAAAAAAAAAAAAAAAAAAAAAAATGTTTTCGGTGACGGCTGGGATGAAGTCTGAGGCCGCGGAGGTTTGTGAAAAGAGAGAGGAAAAAATGAGGATAAGGAAAAAAATATAGATATATGTTTAATGAGGAAAAATACAGAGGAGGAGGTGGCGGAGGAAAAAAAAATGATGATAAGAAAAAAATATAGATATATATTTGATGATGAGAAAAATTCGGAGGAGGAGGAGGTGGCGGCGGTGGATTCCAGTCATACGTTAATGACGCGTTGTCATCCAGCCGCGCTTATTACGTATTACCTGCTGCCGCTGTCGTTCGCCCGTATCTCATTACCACCTGCTTGCATCTGCTTTGCCTCTTGCTGCTTGCGCGCGTGGCACGGACGTCAGCCACTTCGGGATGCTCCTTGTCAGTTTTTTTTTCTTTTTACCTTTCGAGTCTCTACCTATGTATCAGGTATTTTGTATCGTTCTATTACTGGTCAGGGTTATTACCTGCCTTTGTCTGCCCAGTGCCAAGAAGTGCCACTCATTCACCGCCTCTCCCTTCTGATGCGTTCGGTCATGTTGTCATTTTTATTCCTATTGGGGATCCCGGTAACTCTATTATTAATGCCAGCGCTAATTATAGGGATGATGGCGGCGCAGGCAATCAGGCGAACGGATAATTCCTCTTTGACTAATATGTATCAAAGGAGTTCGTGGCCGGACTGGAGTCTCAGAGTCGGTTTCCCTCGCCTCGACGCCCTGCCTTGAGGAGGGCGGAGGGAGGGGGGGGGAGGTGTCGAGAGGGACAGCGTAGGCCCATATAGGCTTAAGTATCTGTTTCCGTACAAGGGGCGGGAAGGGCTAGGAAACGTGAGCCCCTTCCCCACCCCGTCCCTCCCCCACTGCCCCCGCCACACGAATGCTGCCCCTATTCGCCAGGAACAATAGACAAGAGAGAGAGGGGAGGAGAGGAGGGGGAGGAGGAGAGAGAAAATGTGGCTTTGTGTATTATGAATGTGGGGGAACTAGAGACCATTGTATACGGAGTCCATTAGACATTGAAGTGAACTGTCTTTCATTCAGAGCCCAAATACAAGACGTTTTCTTCTCTGCTGTTACTGCTCCGGCCGGTGGTTAGGCGCCGGCGGGCGGGGGCTGCGCGCCGAGGGAAACGTCGTCGTAAAATACGACTTGAGTGTTTTAATCGCGCTGCCGATGAGGTCTCGCGCGGTGATTAACGCAACGGAAACTTTCGGCGCGCACAAAAGAAGCTGCCGAACCTGACGCTGCAGAAGCGGAATTGAGAAAGAACGGCGGACGTGCGGGCGCGCCCACGCGCACACGCACGCACGGTCATGTAAGCACACACACACACACACGTCACGCACACACACACACGTATACACGCACACACACACACACACACACACACACACACACACACACACACATGCACACACACACACACACACACACAGCGCACACACGCACACGCAGGCAGAATTCCGGTTGGGTTCGCCCTGACAGAAACTGCAGGACACGACTAACCACGGCTCGCTGGACACTCGCAGGGCACTCGACGGAAATCCGAGATCACTTAGCATAAGCTGAGGACCCTCGATGGGGAGGGGGCTTAGGGGGGCCGTGGTACCAAATACCCAAGGTAGGGGGTGGGGCGAGACTCCTTGAATGTGTTTGGAGGCACCCGAAGAAGATTTTGTTTATCGGTGGTATCCTGGGTGTAAGTTTATCACCCTTCATTTTCTTTGTCTCTCTGCTTTGCATCTCTATTTGCATTCTTTAAAATTCGTTGGATTCTGATTTTGCGTAAAGTTTAGCCCATTTTTTATTATTTTCTTTATTGTATGATTGTAGCGCCGGCTACTTTGTCTTCGGCGGTGAAATTTACGGGCGGAAGCAGTGCAAAACAAAATAATGTTAAATCGCAAAATTCAATCTCTAACTCAGCTCAGAATCGGCCCCAAAAGAAACCCTCAATACTTCTTACTATTTCCTCGGTTCCACGTTTTATGAGGCAATATCTGAGATTTAGTCGAGTTCATTCTTTGCCGGCGTTCCATTACCATATCGACAGCATTATGCCGAGCCTCTTAGTCGCCGCGGAGGGTACTTTAGTGGCCCCTGATTTGACGCGTTTATTTCCCATTTTCTTTGGACAAAAAAGAAGCGGGATGGCAAATGAAATTAACTCGGGTCGTGGCTGGCCCGGGTACTCGAGTGACGGATTCTCTCTCTCTCTCCTTCTCTCTCTCTCTCTCTCTCTCTCTCTCTCTCTCTCTCTCTCTCTCTCTCTCTCTCTCTCTCTCTCTCTCTCTCTCTCTCCTCTCTCTCTCTCTCTCTCTCTCTCTCTCTCTCTCTCTCTCTCTCTCTTTGTTTTATATTTATTTTGATACGAGTCGCGTGGCTATGCTGACAGAGCGGGGCTTTCTCCCAAAGTCGAACAGGAAATACATGTTAACGCTAGAGAGTCATGGGTTATTATTTCTTTTATTTTCTTTAATTCTTGGTAACGTTGTTGTTTTTTAAGATAAGTTGGTCAAAGCTTGATGTCAAAGCTTTCGTTGTTTGTGTGCTTGTTTGTTTTGCCGGAATTCCTCTGCTTAATCCTTCGGTGTTCGTTTGTTAAATCCTTGCACTGTTAACGTCTAAATTCGCCTCTAGTGAATTCCCTGACGAAATCCGCGAGGTTTTAAGAAGTCTGTGTTACATCAGATGATCGCGTGAATTTGGGGCAAACATCTACTCGAATCTTCTTTGCCTCGTTCGGATGTCATAACCGACGTCGGCGCGCTGACACTTAAGCCCAGCACGCCCACGCTTGAGGTTTAACGGTTTAAGCTGTGTCGGAACCTCACTACCAAGACAGAAAAAAATGGATATACAAAGATCACACGCTCTTTAGCGGTAGTTTACGAAAGTCGGTGTAAGACCAGTTAATTTATAGGAAAAAAGGCGGGAAAACAGTATCAAATGGACAAAAAAGGCGGGAAAACTGTATCAAACGGACAAAAAAGGCGGGAAAACTGTATCAAATAGACGAAAATGACGGGAAACTACCAGAAGCATAGGGAATTGGAGCACGAAGGGCCTTTTTCCGAGGAAGGGGATGATTTCCAAAGGGCGAGAAAGAAGAGAGGAAGGGAAGCGAATGTTCTAGAAGGGGTGGGTCGGGAGAGGGGCATGTCTGGTGCGCCGCCATCGCAGACAATACCCGCCGACCACAAACAGACTGCGCCGGACCATGAATCTGTTTAGCAAATGCATAAAGATGAGCTCGGGCGGTCCCATCGCGGGCGTGAGAGCCTCGGTGACTCCTTTGTCCAGCTGGCCCAACAAAGCGCGTCGCTCTATTAAGATAAAAGAAATAAAAGGGATACGCGAAAAAGAAAAAAAAAAAACAGAAAGAGATAGAGAGAGAAAGAAAGAATGTATACACCAGCCCCGGGGGATGATAGCACATGTAATTAAGTAGTGGGCTCGCTTATGAAGTGTACACAGCCATTTACGGAGATCGCCCCAGTGGCAGTGGTGGTGTCTGCGCGGCGCCCACCAGCACACCGGGGGCAGGAGGAGGGGGGGGGGGGCACCTGCGTGCACGAATGAAACGCATTTGCTTTCCGGGGCGTTGGTTTTTAGAGCTGCGTTGGATTTTTATATACAAATTTATGCAGGTTTTATGCGCTTTTATTTTTTGGGGTGCGTGTATCCGGAGTTGTTTATTGAAATTTACATACGATTTTATTTTTTAACATGCGTTTTTTTGTGTGTGTGTCGAGTTCGGAGTAGAATGTGTCGCTACGCCGTGTGTGCGTGTGAGAAGTAGGGACGCCGAGTGCATGGTACAGTCGGCGTCATGCACTCCCGCGGGGCAGAGAGCGAATTTCCTCTTGAGAGCTTCGTCCTCCATTCCGAATATACGATTCTCTTCCAGAAACGCCGTCTAGCGAAGTCAGGTTTTACAGCCGGTTCTGGGAAGCTCTTGAGGTCGATTCGGAGAAATGATACAAATTAAATAGATGTCTGCAATGTCTATACATATACTCTAAATCACGCCTTTCTTGGTAATTCGTCGATTGAGGGAACTTTGAGTCAGAGAAGAGTCGGTTTGAGTCCGTCAGTCACAGTCTGCTCAAATCTCCATTTTATTATATCTAATGTAATATTATTTGATGCATTACCAGCTGCAGGTACTGTGCATAAAATCACATAGTTATCTTTATCGCAGGCCATTATCCTAAACATTAGACTAAAAGCCAGAATACTAAAGAGCAGAGACCCTCTCTCGCACGCCCTCCCCCCTCCTCCTCCCTCCTCCCTCCCCCTCCCTCCCTCTAACACTTACACGGGTCAGCGTTGTGTTTGTCTTTCTTTTTATTCTTCGCCTTTTTTCATAACTCAAATTACATTATTTCCCACTCAGTGTTGCTTGTGCGGACGGAAGGACTCGAGAAAAATCTTGCTTCATTTTTCACTTTGAAGTTAAAAGTTTGATGATACAAAAACATTTTTCCAGGGAGAGGTAATTGTAATTTCTTCTTTTATTTCCTTGTTCCTTCGTTTATTTTCTTGTTTCTTTTTTTCTTGGGGAGGGGGGAGATTTGTGAAATATTACCAGGTAATGGTTTTAGAAATCAACTAATGCACGCAGGAGTTTTATTGACGATTGTTAAAAGCAACTTCTGCTAAATTATTAGCATCATGCAGCCAAGCTAGAGAGAACTTTTGAGTTAAAAGAGTGTCATTCTTGGTTGCCTCTCAGCGCAATATCGTTGGATATTTTCGTTGTACACATTAGTGTCATATTTTTAAAGTTTATACATGCACCCGCACACGCACGCACACACACGCACACATACACACACGCACATACATAACACACACGCACACACACACACAACACACACACACACACACACACACACACACACACAACACACACACACACACACACACACACACACACACACACACACACACACACACACACACACACACACACACACACACACACACACACACGGATGGCTGTACCTGACTGTATTAATAATGTCTTAATGCATCTCTCCATCCCCCGCCTCTCCCCCCTCAACCCCAATCCCCCCCTCCACTTCACCTCCTTCCCTCCCCGACGCCCAAAGAGGCACCCCCCCCTGTCGTCGCCCCCTCCCCCCTTCCTCCTCTCTCTCAGTAATCCACCCCTCGCTAGTCTTTCCCCACTCCTCTCACTTATCCTTCTTCCCCCTTCCCCCGTACCCACCTCTCTCTCTCTCTCTCTCTCTCTCTCTCTCTCTCTCTCTCTCTCTCTCTCTCTTCTCTCTCTCTCTCTCTCCTCTCTCTCTTCTCTCTCTCTCTCTCCTCTCTCTCTCTCTCTCTCTCCTCTCTCCTCTCTCTCTCTCTCTCTCTCTCTCTCTCTTCTCTCTCTCTCTCTCTCTCTCTCTCATATCATCCTTCCCTTCCCCCTCATCTCACCTCTCTCTCCTTTATCTCCCTACCCCCTGCACCATCCCTCTCTCCGCTATCCCCCTAGACCCCCTCCCCTCTCTCCCACCTTATCTGGACCCACCCCTTTCTCTCCTCCATCTCTCCCTTCCTCTCCCTTTGGACCCCACCCATCTCTCCCTTCCCCCTTCCCCCAAGACCTACCCCCCTCTCCCTTATCCCCGCCAACCTCTCTCCCTTCCCCCCCCCCACCCCTACCCCCCCCTTTTCCTCTCCCCTGGACCCACCCCTCTCATCCCCCTTTCCCAGGACCCACCCCTCTCCCTTATCCCCTTTCCCTTGGACCCACCCCTCTCCTTATCCCTTTCCCCTTGGACCCACCCTCTCCCTTATCCCCTTCCCCAGGACCTACCCCTCTCCCTTTCCCCCTTTCCCCTTCCCCAGGACCCCTCCCCTCCCTCTCCCTCGCCGTGAGTAGCTCAGTAACGTGCCTTGGGGCCAGGACCTCGCTATCGTCCAGGTGTTTGAGTAAACGGCGGTATGATCGGGTTCTTTTGGCTTGCGAGGTTTTGGGGTTCGTCCGTGCGTGGTTATCTCTCCTTTTTTGTCCTTGTATTATCCTTGTTTTTTTCTTGCACTATCCTTGTTTTTTTGTTTTTTTCTTGCGCTAACCTCGGTTTCCTTTCGTGCGCTTTCCTTGTTTTGTTTTGTTTTTCTTGCATTATCCTTATTTTTTTCTTGCGCTTTCCTTGTTTTCTTTTCTTGTACTATCCTTTTCTTTTCTTGCGCTATCCTTGATTTGTTTTTTGTTTTTCTTGCGCTAACCTTGTTTTCTTTTATTGTTTTTCTTTTATTTTCTTGGTCTTACTTCGGTTGGCTTTACTTTAGTTTTTTGGATTCTTTGTTTTATTCCCGACCGTCTTTCTTTTCGTGCCTTTATACAGCTGCTCCCCTCTCTCTTCTTCTCGTGGTTTATTCCTATTCTTCTCCTCCTCTTTCCTATTCTTATCATTTTGTTTTAATGTCCTTTCTTACCCTTTAATCTTTATTTTCGTGTCATTATTATTATTATTGTTGTTGTTGTTATCATTTTTAAAATTATTCTAATTATTATTCTTATTCTTTCTTATCCTTCTCCTCCTCCACCACTTCCATCTACGCCTCCACTCCCCTCTTCCCGCACCTCCTTCTCTCCTCCCCCCTTCTTCCTCCCACACCCCTCCCCCTCCTCTCTAATTCCCCCTTCCTCCTCCTCCTCCCCCCCTTCCTCCTCCTCCTCTCTTCCCACACCCCTCCCCCTCTCTAAATTCCATGGCCTCCTGCTGTCAAGAATCCTGCCAAGCGGCCGGGATATCTCGATGAACGAAGAGCGTCAGAGGGAAGAGGGAGGGAGGAGAGAAAGGCGAGAGGGAAAGGGGAATGAGGGAGAAAGGGAGAGAAAGTGTGAGGGAAGGGAGAGGCGAGGAAAAGTATTGGTGAAAGAGGTGAGTGGGAGGGAGGGCAGAGAAGTGAGAGGGAGGAGGAAAAAGTGATGGATGAAAGGCGAAGGGAGGGAGAGAAAAGTAGGAAGGAAGGGAAAAATTAAGATGGGTGGAATTTGCATGAAAGAAAGGGAGGGAGAAGAAAGAGAGAATGGAGAAAGATCAGGTGAGAGAGAGAGAGAGGTGAGAAGATCAGCTGGGAGAGAGAGAGAAGGGGAAAAGATCAGGTGAAAAGAGAGAGAGAAGGAGAAAGATCAGCTGGAGAGAGAGAGAAGGGGAAAAGATCAGGTGAGAAAGAGAGAGAGAAGGAAGAAAGAAAGAATGAAAATAGAAAGATCAGCTGTGTGTGAGAGAGAGAAGGGAGAAAGGTCAGTTGGGAAAGAGAGAGAGAGAAGAAGAAGGGAGAAAGAGAGCTGGGAGAGAGAGTGAAAGAAAGATCAGAGTGTGAGAGAGAGAGAGAGAGATCAGCTGGGAGTGAGTAAGGTGGGAGGGAGGGAGAGGAGGTGCGTTAAGAACAGTTAAACGCCAGTAACTGTTTAACAAAGTAACAAAACCTCGCGAGAACAATACGGCCATTAATGTGAATGGAACTTTTTACGAGAGTGAAGGACCGGGCGGCTGCAACACCCAGGTATCGAAAAAGTCTTCAGGTTAAGTAATATTTTATGTAGTGGTCTCGAGCTCCTGAACAACGGCGGGGGGAGGGGGGGGGGGGTTCAACACCATTGTTTCGGGGGATCGTTAAAATGGGCTCTAAACCGCTTTTAGGATTTCAAACCCTTTCTCTTCTGGGTCTTGTTGGTCTCTCTCTCTCTCTCTCTCTCTCTCTTCTCTCTCTCTCTCTTCTCTCTTCTCTCTCTCTCTCTTCTCTCTCTCTTCTCTCTCTCTCTCTCTCTCTCTCTCCCTCCCTCCCCTCCCCTCCCCTCCCTCCCTCCCTCTCCCTCTCTCTCTCTCTCTCTCTCCTCTCTCTTCTCTCTC
>NW_020869455.1:435152-441231 GCF_003789085.1 Penaeus vannamei
GACAGCAGCGACAGCAGCAGACGGGCGCGCGGAGGCCGACAGGAGAGGGAGGGAGAGAAGGAAAGAGGGAGAGGAGAAGGGAGAGGAGAGAGGAGGGGGAGAGAGGGAGAGAGGGAAGAAAGAGGGAAGAGAAGGAGGGGAGAGGGAGAGAAAAGGGAAGGAGAAAAGGAAGAAGGAAGGAAGAAAAAGAAGAGGAAAGAGAGAGAAAGAGGAAGAGGCAGAGAGATTGGGGAGAGGAGAGAGAGGGAGGGAGGGAGCAGAGGGAGAGAGAGAGGGAGAGAGAGAGAGAGAGAGAAGCAGGGAAAGGGAGAGAGAGAGAGAGAAGCAAGGAGAGGAGAGAGAGAGAGAGAGAGAGAGAGAGAGAGAAAGAGCAGACGTTGAGGATGTTGAAAGGTGAGGGCGGCAGGTGTGATGGGAAGAAGACAGAGACACAGACACAGACAAACACAGACAGACTGCTCGCCGTGTCGCATTCTAATTCGGAGAGGAGATAGAGTAGGCGGGGAGGAAATTGGAAGTGGAGAGTAGTTGGCGGCGGTGTAGCGGTGGCGGCGGCGGCGGCCGGCGGTGGCTCGTAGCGATATTGGCTCTGATTTGACGCGCCGGGAATTCATTTAGGCTCTAATCGTATGCGGAGCTTTTTAATACGTGCTTGCGCTTTTTTTCCGGATGGGGGGCGGGGTGGAGGCGTAGGGGGGGAGGCGAGGAGGAATTTTGGGATAGGAAAAAGGTGGCGCATTCTGGCCGGCCATCGGGTCTTTGGGATTTTTAGAGACGTCTTTTAAAACGGCGGGGCGTGGTTTAGGACTGAGGGAGAAGTGATAAGACGATGAGTAAATAAGTACCAAATGAAAGGAATTATAACAAATTGTATACATCTGTCATTGAACATATACATATATGTATATGAATGCAAATGTGCATATAATAATGCTTGCACTTTTATGCATTTATGCAAACGCAGTCTCAAACGTTACATGGATATGCTTGTATATAAATGGAAAAGAGGAAAGACAGTTGAGGTGAATATAACCCCGTCTGACCCGCAACGCCTTCCGGATGACCTGACCGAAATCGCGTTGCGCAAGAACCGTCGAAGCGCACAAAGACGTAGAAGAAAGAGAAGAAAACGCCCGGGCCGGATGATTAATAGCCGCGCACCTTTTATGGCAACACTTAGGGCCGCTCAACCTCAACAGCGTCCGACGAAAGCTGATCCTTCTCCCTCCCTCCCTCCCCACCCTCAGAAACAGCCACTTACTCGCGGAAATCCTTCTTTTCTTCTGCTGTTGCATTTTTTCTTCTTCTTCGCGGCTGTTGCTGTGGTTGTTATCCTTATCGGCATCATCTCGTGCTGTCGGGGTTTCCTTTTTCGAAGTTCGGGGCCTCCAAGTTCGCTCGTCCATCACTCAAGTTGTATCATAACAGGAGCCGAGAATAATGCTTGTGTCTGCCTGTAACGTGTTATCTTTGTTATCACTTGCTCACTGACAAGGGCGGTAGGAGGCGGGGAATAGGAGAGAATGGAGGAATAAAAAAATCTTGGCGTTTCTTCCTCTCTTTTTCCTCGTTTTTCCTTTTTTTGTTGGGGAGGGGGCGGAAAAGGCTGTCCGCAGAAAAATCATTATCTAAAAATTGGCCAGGCGCAAATAATCAACATTCTTGTGATTTAAGGTAACTTTTAAATTACTGTTGCTCTTTTTAGAGATGTTAGGAACTTGTGTGTGAAAGTTGGACACTTTTTTCATGAATGAGTGGTTAGGAAAGCCAGTGTTGCCAACGAGGGGGAGGCCACTTGTGTTTCCTGGAGAGCTAGTGTTGCAAAGGACCGACTTTTGGTGTTGCAAAGGAAAGTTTCGTTGTTGCAGAAGAGAATTTAAAGATGTGTGTACTATTTTTTTCTTCCCCGTTTTATGTTTTGATGGCGATACGGATTCCTTTCGCTTTTTCTTTTCTTTCGGAGAAAAAGAGAAAGATTTTGGAAACTGTTTTCATTTTCCGTCTCTTCTTTTCCTCTCAACCAACTGGAAGGTTCTGGAATCCCCTCTGTATGATATTCTGGCCGTTTGTGTAATTATTCTTGTTTTTTCTCTGCCTTTTCAATTGTTGTCGATGCGTATTCTCTCGTTCATCTCATCTCTTCCTTTCCGTAGTTTATCAGGCCCTGTGCTTCTTCCCTTCATTCGTCATCGGAAGTTCATACAAAACAGTTTCCCGAACTCGGTCCCCATCGTCTTATTCTCTATTTCGTAGTCCAACTTTTCCTTAGCGTCTGGAAATTGAGTCAAGTTGGGAAATAAATATTTGCAGATAGGTGTACTGGGTGTCGTCTGCTTCTTTTTCGAAAAAATTGGGTATATTTTCTGTTCTCCAGGTATATCGACGGGCGCCTTTGGAGAGTAGCTAATAGTGGAAAATTGCTTTCCCGAATATCCGAAAAGGCTTCGTATTAGATTAGTAATTGTCTTTCCCCAAGAGATGATATAAAATAGCTAGAGAATTACTATTTTTTATACAGTTATGTGTACATATATATCTTTTTTCTTCCTTTTACGGACGCCATTGACAGCGAAGCGCGGAATTGGCCCTGATGAATTAAAGAAAATGGACGCAAGTCGATTTCTTTAGGGCAGACTGAAAAGAAAATAAGATGTTCTTGGTCGAGCGAAACGAAAAGGTCTAAAAAGAGAGGAACTATATCGTAAAGGAATAGACTGATCAATGGGCGACCAGAGATTAAGGGACTAAACAAGACGGATAAAAACCAGCCCAAGAGATACGGCGATTAATCATAGGCTTGTGGGAAATTGTTCATGTGTTATTCTTTTGCTTCTTTCCTCTTTGATTTATTGTCGTCTCCCTCATATGCCTTCATTTTTTATATGTTGTATGCAATGTTTTGGTCTGTTTTATTTTCCTGTTTGACAATCTACCCACTCGTATATATACAATTTACAGTGCGCCTTGATGTATTTATATTAATATCCATTTATTTAGGCCTTATCTCGCCCGCCTGCCCATCAGTCCACATCTGACACAAACGAGAATATGATACAAATGCGATACACAAAAAGGCCACCAATTAATTGCCGAGCGTTTAATAAATGACCGACGGAAAATCACGACTCGTAATATAAACTATACAGACTGATACTGATGCACGAGTTCAGAATTGCGTGGCGTGGAGAAGGCGGCTGCAGCGGGGAGGCGGTGGCGTTGTGGGTTGCACAGGAAGCGAATCATGATTTCTTGCAAGTTGTCGATCACATCTTGCGGCGACACTTGAGTTATGCTCGAAATTATATCACGGGAGAATTGGGTTGGAGAATTATATGTCGTTGTGTGGATGTGTGTCTGTTTATATGTGTATGGATGCATGTACTGTGTGTGTGTGTGTTTATGCGTGCGTGTGTGTCTATGTCTGTGCCTGTGTAAATGTGTCGGTCTGTTAGCTTGTCTCAGTGTGTGTGGTCTGTGTTTATTTGTGTGTATACATGTATACTTGGGATACATGTATATGTACTGGGCATATATTACAGATAACATCTATAAGATGCGGATATACGAAAAGATAGAAAATGCATTATTTATTTTCTCCTCCCACACATGAATACCTACTCTGCACTACACCCACGTAGTTCCATGCTTGTTCAGCCTCGCCCTGAACAAACGCTTCTCTCGCGTGGAACTCGCCCTGAACAAACGCTTCTCTCGCGTGGAACTCGCCCTGAACAAACGCTTCTCTCGCGTGGAACTCGCCCTCCCAGCGCCTCTCGAGGCTTCATCTTTCTTGGAAGTTTCTTGAATCTTCTGGAAGTTGCTTTAATCACCTACTGCCGGCTAGCCTCTTTTAGAAAACTCGTTATCGCTATGGTGTCGTTTTTTTCTGTTCTTTTTTTGTTTATATTTGGATTCCTGCTCGAGTTATTTTCATTACAAGAAGAGTGAGACGTACGGGGAGAACGTGGACCCTTGGACGGCACTGAACATAAAAATAATTCATGACACAGAAGCCGAACTACAGTCACATGGCTGCTGGGATTCTGTAACAGCCTCGTTTTCCGGTCGTTCTAAGGGTGGAATGGTTGGATTTTCTGCTATAATTTCACTCTTATTGATCATTTTGCGCAGAAGAGAGGAAGCGGTATTTATATAATTAGTGTGGAAATATACTGCATGTGGTTTTATGAATACGAATTACTCAGCTTTATACACTCATCCATACCTATATCTCGGGTATAATTAGATCTGAAAAAAACGAAAGCAATGACACGTAATATTATGAAAAATGGAAAGCGCGCCAGACACTCGCACATACCTGCTCTGTGATGCGCAGGAAAATCAGTGAAAAAAAATTAGTGTGTGTCAGAAGTTGCCTCAGAATCTCGCTTCGCTCTGATCCCCCGAGATGCCGGCTATACATGAACCGATCCGACGCCCGTGGCTCTCCTCCCCTCTGCCCTCGTGCCCCCTCTTCCCTTGCCCCGTTCGCCCTTTTCCCCTCTTCCCTTCCCCTCCTTAAACCCACGTTCCTTTTCCATCTCCCTTCCTCGTTCCCTCTCTTCCCTAAACCTTGACTCTTTTCCCCTTTCTTCCTCCCTCCTTCCTTTAACCCCTTACTCCTTTTCCTTCTCCATCTCTTCCTCCTTTTTCTCCCTCCCTCTCTCCCCAAATCCCATACTCTTTTCTTTCTTCCTTTCCCTCCTAATTCCACATCTCTTTTCTAACTCCCTGCTTCCTCCCTGCCTCATCTCTCCTCTCTTTCTCCCCATCCCCTTTTTTCTCCAGGTCCTCTTCCCTCTCTTTTTCCCTCCTTCCCCCCCCATCTTCCTTGATTCTTTCCCACCTCTGTCCCACGTCCTTCCTCTTTCTCTTCCCTGTCAGTTTCTCCTTCTTGCTCCATTTTCCTAATTCCCCATTTTTTCCTCTCGATCCCAGCTAGTCTTTCCCTTCTTTTCACTTCTTTTCCTCATTTTTCTCTCGACATCCACTTCCCTCCCACTTTCTCCTTTTCCTTCTGCCCCCCTTATCTTCCTGTCCTCCCTCTCCCCTCTCCCCTCCCTTCTCCCCACTCCCTTCCCTCCCTCCATTATCCTTGAACCCCAAACCTCGCCTTGCTAGCCCCCCCTCTCTTCTCTCTTACTTCCCTCCCCTTTCCCTTCCTTCCCTCCCCCTTCCCTTCTCTCCCCCTCGTCCCTCGACGCCTCCCCCCCCTCTTTGAAGATTCCTAAACACCACAGCTTTCATAATGATAAGGCTTAAGACATCCTCGAGGAAAGAGGATTTGTGAAAGACGAGCCTCTTCACCGCCCCCTTCGCGCTCGCCTGCCGCCGTGGCAGCCGGGTCGTAGTGATGCACACACGCGCACGCACATACATACACGCACGCACACGCACACGCACACGCACACACGCAACACACACACACACACACACACACACACACACACACACACACACACACACACACACACACACACACACACACACACACACACACACACACACACACACAAGGGTGAAGGAGGAGAGAGAAAAAAAGAAAGAATTAGGCGAATATAGAAAATACTGAGTGGGGGAAAAACACTAGAGCGCGCTACCCGACGCCGCCTTAATGAAAAGATCAAAAGTTAAGGCTGTGTCCTGCTCGGCGTCGAGCGAGTTGGAAATCAGCGGCGCGCGACGAGCGTTAAGAATTAAAAAGAGGATACGGCTAGTTTGGAGAGGAGGGGGTGGGGGTAATCCGCGCTGGTCAGGAGTCAGGGGTGAGCTAAATCGGATGGAAATAGTTCAGACGAAATGGGCGAGGATGTTTTGAAGCCTCGTATCGCTCATTTAAGTCAGCCATCAGCGTGCCTCATGAGGCGCGGCGTCCTCCCTCCGCCGCCAGATGTTGAACGCAGGAAGGTGCCAAGCAGTTCGAGAGGGAGCGGAGGAGCGGGGGAGCGGCCTATTTTCCTTGGGCTGAAGGAGGAGGGGTAAAGGTGAGGGACGCCTGCCACCGGATGGAATGGATTGGTTGAGCGCGTGTTTCAGTGCGCGAGAGAAGTCGGGTAAAACGGACGGACTCGCACGTGGG
>NW_020869455.1:441331-443831 GCF_003789085.1 Penaeus vannamei
TTTCGTCTGTGTCTGTGTATGTGGATGAACGTGCTACACATGTGGTATATGTATTTTGTATGTGTCTGTGTGTATGTTAGTGTTTTTGGTTATGCTGTACTAAGTACTAAGACATACATACGTATGTCTTAGTACGAATGTGTATCTGTGTGTGCGTCTGTGTGTTTGTGTATGTACACGCATGTACATATATCCAGGCGAAGCCCACACTCCGCCGGTGATCCCTGAGAGGCTTCACATGTGGCGTCGACGTGGGCTGTTCGCTTGGCTCCGAGTGGAAAAGGAGTTGTTAGTGGAGTAGCGCTGTCACTCGCGAAGAATCTCGCCGTGCGCTCGACCATCTCCCGGAGACCCAGAAGGAAAGGGGAGCAGCTGGTCTCGTAAGCGAGGGAGTTCCTGCGACGTGCCAATGGCGTTGCATTTGGCCCGTCATCTCCGTGAGGGCGGACGGCGCTGCGATCCGCCTCCTCCGTTGAATTAGTAGCAGTTTGGTCTCGTCGCTTGGACATGATTATTAATGGAGGGAATGGCTGTCTAGAGGTTGAATGTGTCATATATGGTCGAGAAAATGTAATTACCTGCTACGAATATATCCCTATAGACCATTTTTGTTAGTCGTATGGATATAAGGTTCGGACTGAGTGGAAAAAGGTCACTACGTTCGTCCCTCTCTTAGATTTAGCGAATGTGCGTCGAAGCCAAGGAAACGTAAAAGATGTCTTTCGTCCTTCAGGTTGATTGGACCCTCGGAGGCATCAGCGGAGAAGCAGATTTGTCCTCCCTTTTTTTCCTGATCGTTTCACTCTCTCATCCTTACTTTCTCTTCTCTCTTCATTTCTCCTTCGCACTCTCTCTCTCTCCCTCTCTACCTCCCTACATCCCTCTGTCTCTCCTTTTTTCAGCTTCACCCTCTCCTTATCTCTTCCCCCCCCACTCCTCTCTCTCTCCTCTCTCTCTCTCTCTCTCTCTCTCTCTCTCTCTCTCTCTCTCTCTTCTCTCTCTCTCTCTCTCTCTCTCTCTCTCTCTCTCTCTCTCTCTCTCTCTTTCTCTCCCTTTCTCTCTCTTTCATTAGAAGATTACGAAAAGTCTTTAGTAAAGTATATGTACCCATATTTCACCATGTCACATTGGCATTAGTAAAACTCACTATTTCCACAGTGTTTTTCCAAAGCAGAAAATAGTTATAATTTTGGGTCATCTTTATCCGTCTGAAATATACCCTCTCTCTCTCTCTCTCTCTCTCTCTCTCTCTCTCTCTCTCTCTCTCTCTCTCTCTCTCTCTCTCTCTCTCTCTCTCTCTCTCTCTCTCTCTCTCTCTCTCTCTCTCTCTCTCTCTTTTCTTTTCCTCCTTCCTGTTTGTGTAGGTATGTATGTATACGTGCGCATGTGTGTGTGCGTGCATCCGTGTACATGTGTGTATGTATTCCCAAAGTAGAAGTGTCCCGGGGCCGCCATTAGATTCTTGCAAAGCTCCTGCTGGCCCCGGAGGAGGCGAGTGCCCGCGCGAGCGAAGGAGCGCCCTAACCGCCCGTCCTTTCCGCAGGGAGCGAGGAGAGCGCGTCCCTCATGTGCGCCCTCTGCAAGGAAAGCTTCGCCTCCGCCTGGGACCTCATGGTTCACGCCCAGGCCGCCCACATGGTCAACATCTACCAGCTAGGATCCAAGGACGCCGGACAGGTAGGTAGCCTGCGCGAGGGCGTGGTCTGCGCCGCGACGCAGTACCGAGCTAAGCCCTTGATTATCGCAGCCACATTTTATGCCATACTTTTATTGCAGAGTAGTCCCCACGTGATCACAGAATATACTGTTCAATGAATCAACGATGAACACGACAATGTGCATGTTTACAAATGATATATGTCATGCATGTTGACTCTATGGTGCTCGTGGCTGTCACTTTCTTGCTCTGTGCAGACTGGCATACTTGATTGCTTTGGTCTGTGGTTCATAAGGGAAGGGTGACGTTGATTAAGTAATGATGATGATTATGGTAATAATAAGAGAAGTTGCAGGTGTTAATGGATAAGTTGGATTATATAATAACCATGATTATAATGATAGCAGTAATGGCTATTGCAGCTAATGATAATGATGCGGGAAGTGAATAAAACGGATATTTAGTAGCATTTCCGTATAACCACATCACAGAACACCACACAATCCACTCTCCACACACGCGACATAGCCACATGCGAGTAGAACACATCATTTAGCACACAACATGCTGACTCCTTCACTCCTTAGGCATTGCCCCCTCGCTCTGCTTAACATCAAGCTTCCTGACGTTAATGCAAGGGGAATAATAGCCCTGTGTCAGCTGGGAATATACTTGCATTATACATGTGCACAAACGCAGTTGGGGGAAAAGGTGTATATGCGTATAGTGTTTCCGTTTTTTTTTTTTTTTTGTGTGAGGATGGTGAACGTTGATGTTTTTTGACAGTCTTGTGGAGATTAGCATCTTGATTTTGCTTATATTGAACCACAAACAGACAAAAAA
>NW_020869455.1:448831-456331 GCF_003789085.1 Penaeus vannamei
TCCATTAATCCCGCCCAGCTGCGTGCACTCGTGATCACCATAGACCGCTCGCCCTGTAATGGACTGTGCTCCCGGTGTGCTCTGGCCCTGATCACCTCCCGTGTTTACCCATCAGCGGGGCAGAGCGAGGAGACAGCGTGCAATCTGCAACCGCGGTGCAATGATACCGTGATACGATAGCATTTCATTGACCTGAATGGCCTGAGCGGCGCCTCGTGTGGGGGCGCGCGGAGGAAATTCGCCGAAGGAGGTGTGGGCGAGGGTCCCTTGGGGGCCGCAGATCTCGCTTTTCTCCCTCCCTCCCACTCCTCCTCCTTCTGCCCTCCTCCCATCTCCATCTCTTCTCATTCCTTCCTCCTTCCTCCCTCGTATCACCTCCTCCCTCCCTCCTACTCTCCCCCCATCTCTTACCTCTCTCTCCTCTCCCTCTCCTTCTCTCTCTCTCTCTCTTCTCTCTCTCTCTCTCTCTCTCTCTCTCTCTCTCTCTCTCTCTCTCTCTCTCTCTCTCTCTCTCTCTCTCTCTCTCTCTCTCTCTCTCTCTCTCTCTCTCTCTCTCTCTTCTCTTTCTTTCTCTTCTCTTCTCTATCTTTCTTTCTCTCCCCCCCTTTCTCCCTCCCTCCCATTCCCTTACCCTCCCCTCCTCTCTCTCTCTCTCTCTCGTCATACAGCCTTCCAAGTCGGAGTGCCAAGTCCTTTTGGCACTGGGTCGTAGGAGTGCCACCCAGCTGTCTCGGACGGGAAGGAGCACAACTCAGCCTCCGTCGATATTATTGCGCGCCTCGAGTTCTTGGCTTGCAGTTTGTGGAGAATAAATGGGAGGACTTTAAGGCAAAAAAAGAAAGGAGAATGGATAGGTCTTTTTTGGCATTCTAAGGCTTTCATTTAAAGTATGTAAATGATACAGCGAGTGAGATGTAAAGGATTTATCATACATCGTGGTATTGGTGTCATCGTCGTTTCAATATAGCTAGGATGCAGAGGCACTATTTTCGGATGCCATGATTACGCAAAACTAGAAACCTTATATAAACTAATATAAAATAAGTTATACATATTCATAAAAAAATATCGTATGGAAAAAAGAATCGGCTCTCTCGGTTACCTCTCTCCCTCTACCATGATTACGCAAAACTAGAAACCTTATATAAACTGATATAAAGTAAGTTAAACATATTCATAAAATATCACATGAAAAAAAAGTGAATGAGAATGGGTATCATCCCAGCGGCTCTCTCGGCTACCTCTCTCCCTCTACCTTCCCGTCCCTGTTCGGGGAGGCTGTCAAACGCCTCTGCCGCATCCGTCCCGTCGCGCGAATTAGTATGCAAACCGATAAATCTAAATTCAATGCCGGGGGTTGAGCTGTATGTATAGTGGCGAAGGAACTGTAGGATGCGGCCATTCCCTCGTATCCATATTGTAACGACGTCTGAAATGTACTGAAATTCGTGCTCTTGTGAGAGGAGCGATACGGGGCGGCCGGGGAGGGACGGGAAGGGACGGGGAGGGACGGGGAGTGTGATATAGCTAGATAGAATGTTGAACTATGCGGTTTCGCCCAACTCCTGTTTCAATACCAATAATTCCTACACCCTCCTCCTCCTCCTCCTCTTACTCCTCTCCCCTCCTCCTCCACCTACTCCTCTCCCCCCCTCCTCATCCACCTACTCCTCTCCCCCTTCTATCCCCTATCCCTCCCCCACCTCCTCTCCCCCCAACAACCGCCCCAAGTTGTCGATTATTGTACATATTAAACAGACGATCGACCATCGCTCGTGGTCTTAGATGTACCATACCTAAGTATACCTATTGCTTAGGGGATTCTGACGCAATGCAGTAATATACTTCACCAAAAAATGCTCAGTTCGTGATTGAAGAGAGAGAGAGAGAGAGAGAGAAGGGGGGGAGCAAGAGCGAGAGGCGGGAAACAGAGAGGGGAGAGAGAGAGGAGAGAGAGGGGGGGGCGAAAGAGAAGTAGAGGGATGGAGAGAGAGAGGTAGAGGGATGGAGAGGGAGAGGGAGGGAGAAAGAGAGGAAGAGCGAGAGGGAGGGAAGGAGAGAGGGGAGGAGAGAGAGAGAGAGAGAGAGGGCGAGAGGAGAGAGAGAGGGAAGGAAAGAACAATCCATATTTGTATGCCGAGTAATTCCGCCTTGGACCATTCACCGCGGATTTCAATCACGATGATGAGCATCAGTTTCTAATAAGAGCAACCCCGCTTAAATTTAGCCCGAAACCGTAAACAAAACACAATACACGGTTTTCGAATGTTGCGCTGCTTACATACTGCGCAATATGTTTGATGGTGATTTCATTCTGACATTTCATTGATTTTGTGATGATTTATGAAATATACTGACGTATTCTCAACCTGGCTGTACAAATGTAACAGTAAGTCTATCGAAATGCGAGTATTCCACGAATGGTTGTTCGGTTATGCTGTTCACATGCTTCGTTTAAAGATATTCTGCTGGTACGGTTCAGTTCAGCTTATGTTTAACCTTGGGAGTGTCTTCGAGCTACGGAAGTGTATTTAGCGGAAATGGACATTAAAGTTAATATGTGTAGAGAAACAAACAGAAATGCAATTGAAACTTTGAAGGTGACGTATTCAAGGTAATAAGTAAAGTACTTAATATACAAGGTGAACGTGTGTGTGTGTGTCTTTCTTACGTTCTTTATCTCTCACTCTCTCTCACTTTCTCACTTATTCGCTCATTCACTCCCTCACTCCCTGTCAACTCGCATAATCACTCTTTCTAACGTAAAGAAATACTTAGGCAGAATTATACATAGACATATATTTTTTAAATGAAATGAATAAGATGCCATACCCTTAGGGGGTACTTTGACACTTACAGCACTATATTTCAATCAGTCGTGTATTTTTGAGATAAGAATTGAAAGATCCGGACATTAAGTCTTCTTCAAAGAGACATTGCTGAGAGTGCTAAATGAAATTGAGATTCTGAATCATAATATTGACGCATGGAGAGGTTATTGAATGGCTGCGTCTTCCCTGGAATTGTTGCATTAATTTCAGAAAGTTAATCGTATGTAAAGATAGACAGGTTGGCGGATTGATTGATAGGTTGATTAATTGGATTGAAGTATAAATGAGGAAACGTATAAATAGATACATGTCAGTTTTAATTATTTCGAGATTGATGCTTTTTTTTTGCTTGGTCTCAATCATATTTGTGCAGAGTATTGATTTGGCAATAAGTGTTTTCCTTGTTATATGAAATTAGACTTAATATATGCTAACTGTAGGGGGAAATTCTCTGGAAATAACTAAAGTGGAGTAAAGTATGTAGATAGATAGACCTTAAAATCGACAATTGATTACAGGTGTCCTTTGCCCTTCGTTTCCCCTTGACTAACGGGCGCTTGCCTTGCAGAACGGCGTGGGCGCGGGCGAGGAGGCCGAGGGCGCCAGCGACCTCATGAACGGCGCCTCCCCCCCGACGCGGCAGTCGGAGGCGGTGGCGACGCAGTGAGGCTCCTCCGCCGACCGCCTCACCGACCGACCGACCAACCAACCCACACCTGCACCAGCCCCCAACACCACCTCCACCTCTCCACCTCCTCCACCTCGACCTCCTCCACCTCCAACACCTCCTCCACCCCAACCACACCACACCACCACAACCACAACAAGCGAGACTACAGCTCTCTGTTGGCCGTAACACCTCGTGGATGAAACGAAACAAGACAGAAAGGAAGGAAGAAAGACAAGTAAAAAAAAGTCGAGTTTTCAACGACGCTGACTGCTGTTGGATGCGATCTTTGCAATGTGGTTGATGGGATTATGGCTTCTCGTATTTTCATAATAATACTAATAAAAAAGAATATTATATTTTTACGAAGCAGAGAAAAAATTCCTAGTTTCAATTTCTAAATACTCGCTGAATCATTTCCATCAATACGTAGTTTCACAAATTTGATGAAAGAAAAAAAACTTGGCTGAGACTTCGATTTCGAAGGTGGCATCCCCCCCCCCTTGCGAGAGCCATCAAAGCACCGCAAGCAGTCTTCAGGTCGGCTCAAGATCACCACAAGCACAACCGCCTTACTTAAAGACTGACTGAACGACTCCTCAACACAAGAAGGACTACTGCGGGGGCGTTGTAACTTCATCTCTTTCCCGAAAGGTATAATGATCTCCCCCTCCCCCCGCCGCCATCTTTAACGCTATCAGTTGTCGGATGTAATTTAATTAATCTAGCTTAGATCCGAGATTAGATATCCAGACAGCTGACGGGTTAATGTCTTCTGGTTTTCGAGAAAGTGTCGGGGCAGGCGGGCAGTGGACCTCGCGCGTAGGATCGAGCCAAGGCCTGTGTTGTTGTGATTCTCGACTCCATCGGCAGATGGGTGCCTTCACCTCATTCAAAATAAAGATGGTTTCTCTCATGTGTAAGTCTTCAGCGTGGTCTCGTACCACCACAGGTCTGCTCTAGTCCCGTATGCTAGTCTTCTAGTATTTCAAGTAAAAGTGTATTGTAGACATGAAATACAAAACCGGATGATGTGTGGTCATTATGGTTACTACGGCGACTCTTCCTCCTGTAGTAAAGACAAGGTGAAGGAGTACCACATTGGTGATTGCTTTGTTTATATTGTAAACCTGTATACTTAATTTCCCATTGTATCTATGTAAAATATGTTGAGAATATGGATATTTTGTTGTATAGATTTAAAAAAGAATTGTTTTCATTGCGATAAGGACATTTTGTTTCATAGTGGCAATATTTGTTAAGCCTCTTTATAACGTGGTCACAATAGGCGTCAGTATTATGCGAGAGGATGCGAGCAATCATTCAAATGCTGTGATGTGAACACTAGGGTAAATTTTGTCACTTTGAACCATATTAGACTACGTCTTAGAATAGATTCTTTTCATATGAATCTTTATAGAGTAAAGATTCTCCTATCAATCAAAGTTTAAAAAAAAGACATGTTGTTGTAGAGATCTGTTCCGTACGTTTCCTTAAAGCAACAACGAAGACCCCAAGCCCGGACTCTGCACACAGGGAACAGGGACCCCACAGACTCTGGTCACGTCTCCTGGATCTGAGCATTGGTCTGCCATTACTTCAAGTCTTGCACGTGACTAAGAGAGAGCCTGAGTATATCTTTCAGCAGCTGTATAACGAGGCCATATCAGTGGATTCCACGTGTGACGTAAGACTCTTACCTGATCGTCGACGGCGAGGGCCCGAGGTGGCAGGCAGCGGCGACGAAAACGCGCTGACCTCTCCGGGATCATGTTGACAGAATGACACTGTGCAATCTTCTAGGTAGTATAATGACGTAATGCTTTCAGGGTGCTATTATTGAAGTAACAGTCAATTGGTATTTTATCATCTTGCTGAAATTTTGATAGAAGTCATTATAGTTGTTGGAAACAGTAGTTAAGATGGATATAGAAACTATTTTGTAAGTGTTATATATATATTGCAATACATATCATGGAGTTAGATGTTAGGATAATGGAGGCCAGTTGGGAAGGGCCGTCGGGACTTCGCATGACTGGCACTCCATATTTTATAGGGGAGGGGCTCACTGTGCCAAAGATATGCCAGGACGCACTTAGTAGCGACAAGAGTCAAAATCAGATACTACAACCAACTCTCACCAGACGTGACGACAACTATTGCAGATATCAACATCTTCCCAGGATCTGCCGAAGAAGTGATCGAGATGTCTTTTATTCTTCAAACAACTCTGTCTTTCCATATATATGATAGACCCTTGGATGATACAGGTAGATGTTGCCGTAAACTTCCCGGTATTGGATAATCAGACAAATTATCTGGTGTTTCTTTCTCGTAAATCCTTGAGAGGGCAGTGAAAGCTCCTAGTGACTTACGCCTGCTAGGGGAGGAGGCGGCAGCACCTTGTACGACCAAGCAAGTGACTGAACTTTGGAGCTCAAGTTGCTCCGACAACTGGACCTGACAACTTTCGACTATGTACACTTTGCACTGCCGCTCATGACTAGTGTAATTACCAGTCGGCTATCAAAAGTATTCGCTCAAGTGTTGATCAGGCCTCAAGTATCGTGTAAGAGTTCGGGCCCAGCGTGGAAGAGACCTCTGCTTACTGAGGAAGAAGACGTTTAGAAGATCGTTAAAGATCGCCTTCGTTTTGTGTACAAATCTCCCAAATGATCTGTGAAGACATGGCTTTGTTGGTTGTTTAAAGGATAACTTTAGAATTAGGTACATATCATCAATCATGTCTTTGTCTTAGAGTTGTGGTTTGATCAGCTGTCTCGTACCTAGGATTCTATGTCACTAAGAGGAATTTTCTCTGTGTTGTGAATAGGAAAATAAACCTTACTGGCTATCCACCCTTGGCTCTAGACAGCTGGTTTGGTCGCATTTAGTCTTAGCATCTATGTTCATTTGGAATTTGGACTGATCCCCTTTTGTAGGTGTTAAGAGATAATGACAATAACTTGATGAGTTAAGGTAGTTCTCCATCTCGGGTGACTGTTTATGCAACGGAAGTACAAGTACGGTACGTGCATAATACACAAATCTGTTGAATGAGTGAACTACCTGTACTCAGTATGATGTTATTTAGAATTGTGATTGACTCTGGAGTCTGTAGCCTCTTTTCACATGAAGTTGACCGAGTTATTCGTTCAATCTTTCTTACTAGTCATAGGAATATATCATCGAACTTTTCCCAGTGTGATGAGATCTCCAACTCTAGACCTTATCAGGATGTTAGGTGAGTTGATTTTCCTATTCAAAAATAACACAGAGAAGATGAACTTTATTTTGCAGTGCATTTAAGGTCTGGCGTTCTCCGAGCTCCTCACAGATGGCTGTTGTCTTTTATCATGTAACCAGATAGGACTAATGGATAGGGACAACTAATTCCTTCTCTTAGTTAATCCCTGTAGACGTGCTGTAGCGTTACAGCATAGGGTAATATCATCTAAGTTAAGCTAGTCTTTAGTACTGTAACTCAACATTTTTACATGACCACTTATATGAAAGGAATTCGCATAAAGGGGTTTCCTGTTTGAAACAAAAAAAACTGAACAGTTATGCACTGGGTATAAACACAAGTTTGCTGGTCGTGGGGGTTTGGCAGTGATAGCTATCCTATTCGTAATGCTGTAGCAGCTGGCCTTGGGGATGTGGACGAGTAAGTGTGACCTTACTCAAACACTCCACTTGATGGCTTTTGGTGAGGTGGCACATTGAGAGTAATGTTACCCTACGCTTTACCAGATCGCTTTGGAGGTGTGGCAAAATCAAATATTGCCTTACACTTCACCAGATGGCCTTGGACTCGTGGCGAATTATGTCTTACCATTATTTTATTCTCCACCAACTCTTTGCGGAGATGTAAAAAAAAAAAACTATCCCTCACTACTTCAAGCTGCTACTGTGGAGGTGACAGGCGGCCACAGGCTTACATACACTTCAACAGTTGAGTATGATCATGTGGTCACTTAAAGACCAGTAAGCAGTAGACAG
>NW_020869455.1:461331-489573 GCF_003789085.1 Penaeus vannamei
GTAGACTACACCGAGCCATTTTATGGTTTTCTTGGTAAACTACGACGATCCACTTTATGATTTCCCGACAGACTACGACGAGCTACTTTATGGTTTTTCCAGTAAACTACGACAAGCCACTTTATCCCTTTAATACCAAGTGTCCTCTAACCACTAAGGTTCAAATTAGTTTATGCTAACATCTAAAGATTTAAGATAAAATCAATGGGGATTGGCATTAACTTCGATGGTGTACAATTGGTAATATCATTATACGAAGATGTAATCTTAGCAGAATATAAAGAAGATCTACAAAAACTCCTGGATATCGTATATAAATGGTGCAAAAAATGGAGACGATATCAACTGCAGCAAAACAAATTTTACATGCTCGCAGAAGTACCAAACCCAGGAGTAATTTCATATATGAATACGGGGACGCAAACTTGCGTGTAGAGGTTTCTTACAGTTCCTCATACAAGTATCTGAGAGTCTTAATTTACGAATATTGACCTGATCTGATGCAACCTGACCTGATCTGATGTGAACTGACCTTATCTGATGTAATCTGACCAGATGTGAGTTGATGATTTGACCTGATCTAATGTGATTTGACCTCATCTGATGTACGATGATCTCATCTGATGTAATCTGACCTGATCTGATCATCAGATTAGGTCAGATCACATCTGATCAGATCATACAAGATTACATCAGATCACATCATATCTGGTCAAATGGCACCAGATCGCATAGTATTAGGTCATATTACATCATCAGGTTAGATCAAATCAGGTCAAATCAAATCACATCAGATCCGGTCTGTCAAATAAAACAACATCACATCAGGTCAGATTAAACCACATCAGGTTATATTACAACATATTACATCGGTCATGTCAAATCACATCAGATCAGGCGAGGTCTCATCATATCAGATCGCATGAGATCAGGCCACATCACATCATGTCAGATAACATCAGATCAGGTCAGATCACATCAGAACAGGTATGACCTGATCTGATGTGATCTGGCCGTATTCGATGTGGCCTGACCTGTTATGATCTCACCTGATCTGATCTAATTTGACCTGATCTGATATCTCCTGATCTGATCTGATGTGATCTGACCGGATTTGACGTGACCTGATCTGATGTAATCTGACCTGACCTGATGTAATCTGACCTGATATGATTTGATTCGACCTCAGATTAGGTCAGATTACATCAGATCAGGTCAGGTCACATCAAATACCTCCGATTAGGTCAAATTACATAATCTCATCTCATCGCATTAGAACAGGTCACTTTACATCAGATCAGGTCAGATCACATTGAATTAGGCCAGATTTGATATTATATAATTTGATGTGATCTAACCTGATTTTTAATCTGATATGAACATGACCTGATCTGATGTAATTTCATCTGATCTGACTTGATCTGGTGTTATTTGGCTTGATATGGTCTAATCTGATGTGAATCTGACCTGATATGATGTGATATGACCAGATCTGATGCGATATGATCTGATGTGATGTGATATGACCTGATCCGATTTGGTATGATATCTGAAATTGAATATGATGTGACCTGATCTAAACGATCTAAACTTATCTGATGTGATTTGACCTGATCTGAAGCAATCTGACCTAGTGTGATCTGACCTGATCTGATGTGATCTGACCTGATACGATGTAATTTGACCTGATCTGATGTGATCTATATGATACAACCTGACCCGATCTAAAGAAATCTGACCTGACCTGATCTGATGTGATTTGGCCTGACCGATGTGATATGCTGTGATTTAACCTGATCTGATATGATTTGATCTGATGTGATCTGACCTGATCTGATGTGAGCTGACCGTAACTGATGTGACATGACCTGATCTATAGCAATCTGACCTGATCTGAAGTGATGTGACCTGATCTTATGCGATCTTATCTGATGTGATATGACCTGAAGAAATCTGACCTGATCCGATGAAACCTAACCTGATCTGATGTGATTTGACCTGACCGATGTGATATGTTGTGATATAACCTGATGTGATTTAATCTGACCTGATCTGATATGATTTTATTTGACAGACCGGATCTGATGTGATTTGATCCAACCTGATCTGATTTAATCTGACCTGAGATGATGACCTGATCTGATATAATCTGACCTACATACACCATATATATATATATATATATATATATATATATATATATATATATATATGTGTGTGTGTGTGTGTGTGTGTGTGTGTGTGTGTGTGTGTGTGTGTGTGTGTGTGTGTGTGTGTGTGTGTGTGTGTGTGTGTGTGTGTGTGTGTGCTGTGTGTGTATGTATCATCACTCTCCCTCCCCTTTTCTTCCTCTCCTCTCCCCTTCTCTATCTCTCTCTCTCTCTCTCTCTCTCTCTCTCTCTCTTCTGTCTGTTTATATATTATCCATCTATCTCTCACCCTCACCTTCGCCCTCATCCTCTCCCTCCTTCCCCTTCCCTTCCTCTCCTCTTCTCTCATTGCCTCTCCTTTCTTCTCCTCTCTTTCTCTGTCTCTTTTTTTCTTTCTCGTTTTCTCTCTCTCTGTCTCTCTCTCTCTCTCCCTTACTCCGTTCCCTCCCCTTCTCCATCTCCAACTTTCTCTCCCTACATCCTCTCTTTCTGTCATCCTCACCTTCTGCCTCACCCTCAACTTTATCCTCTCTCTCCCTCACCCTTACCCTAACCCTCCCTCTCATCATCTCCCTCCCTCTCTCTCTTCTCCAATCTTCTCCGTTTAACTCTCTATCTCCAACATAGTTGATAACAAGGGAACTTGAGTCGCTCTCTGCTTGTTCCATATCCGAGATCCGCATTCGTGTTATTGGAGTTAATGCGGCGAAAGTTCTGTGGTAGATTGCGACGTTCGGAAGCGTCATTGTCAGAGGCAACTGTTGCTGGAAGTTGCCTCCGTCGCTTCACTTAGTGGCGTTGCTTCTGTTGTAACTGCTGTTTGCAGTTGTGGGTTGTAGTTGTTAGTGTTTGTTGGTGCTGAGATTATCTTTTAATTTGTACTTGTTGCTTCTGACGTGAATGTTGCAATAGACGTCGGTGATTATTACTGCAGGAGTGAAGTACCTGAACCGTCTCTCATTTTGATTGCATATTCGGTAGTAATAATGTAAATGGACAAAATGTTTGTATCTTGCATTCATTATCAAAAAAGTAAGATAAACTGTCTGTCTTTGTCTGAAACAAAATTCTCTGGTAGATACTCGTCCGGGGAGATACACTGGAGCAGACTGTAATAAAGTTTACCTCCTAGAAATGTGTTTTATTTTTAACAAAACACTTGCATCGACATAATAAATTACTAAAACTTATCACAGAAAGACCAATTCAAATACCATAGCCCAAACCAGATAATAACGAATTGCGATTTTATTATAGGAGAAACCCATTTACGCACCTATACTTCTTTTCACAGAACTTCATTTAATCCACACTGCGGCTTATATCATTTCCATGACAGCTGCTGTACAGATTGCTGTACGAATATCATAGATTCCATGCGCTCTATATGGATGGGTATATATGTATATATATATATATGATGTATATATATATGATATATATATATATATATATATATATTATATATATATATATATATATATATATATATATATATATATATATATATATATATATATATATATATATATATATATATATATATATATATATATATATATATATATATATATATATATATATATATATATATATATATATATATATATATATATATATATATATATGTATATATATATATATATATATATATATATATATATATATATATATATATATATATATATATATATATATATATATATATATATATATATATATATATATATATATATATATATATATATATATATATATATATATATATATATACATATATATATATATATATATGTATGTATATATATATATATATATATATATATATATATATTATATATATATATATATATATATATATATATATATATATATATATGTATATATATATATATATATATATATATATATATGTATATATATATGTATATATATATATATATATATATATATATGTATATATATATATATGTATATATATATATATATATATATATATATATGTATGTATATATATATATAATATATATATATATATATATATATATATATATATATACATATGTGTGTGTAGTATATATTATATATATTATATATATATATATATATATATTATATATATATATATATATATATATATATATATATATATATATATATATAATATATATACTAATGTACTCCTTCCCTTTCAAAATATAAATCAATTGTCAGTTTCAACAGATCCAAACTGCAGCTGCGAACCGATTTAGCAGAACTAGACGGGGAAACAGAATCGCATAAAACAGAGGAACTTACTGTAGACGAAACACCTGCGCGGAGATTTACTTTTTAATCAACTACCGCCTTGCAAAATTTACTGGAAACCCATCAAATGAGTGTTTTAAAACCCCACATGTAAGGCACATATAACTGCGCAGAAGAAAAGCTACAGGTTCACTCAGGAGATGATCGCAAAGAATGTCAAAATGCGCGCCTAGATTATCCCGCCAGAAGGAAGAATGGGATTCGCTAGGGCAATACGCTGTCGCCCTTTATGTTGTTTTATATTATCTCACCTGATATGACCTGACTGGTTCTTCTGATGTGATTTGATCTGACCGATGGGATTTGTTGTGGTATGACCTGTCCTGATGTAATTCGATCTGATCTAATGTGATCTGGCCGTATTTGATGTGACCTGACCTGATGTGATTTAACTGTGATCTAATGTAATCTGACCTAATCTAATATGATTTGACCTGATCTGATGTGACTTGATCTAATAAGATTTAACCCGATCTACTGTGATATGACCTGATGTAATCTGACCTTTTCTGATATGATGTGATCTGACAAGATATGAAGTGATTTGATGTGATCTGACGTGATAAGTAATTTGATGTGATCTGACCTGACTTTATCATATGTGATACGAACTGATCTGATGTCTACTGATGTGATCTGACCTGGCCTGATCTGATGTGATCTGACCATATGTAATGTGACATAACCTCATCTGATGTGATTTCGCCACACCGATGTAATCTGACTTGATCTGATGTAATCTGACCTGATCTGATTTAATCTGACTTGATTTGATGTGATCTGACATGATTTGATGTGATCTGGCCTGATCTATTGTGATCTGATCTGATCTAATGAAATAACCTGATTTAATGCAATCTGACCTGATCAATTTTGTCAGTTTCAACTTAGGTGTATGTGTTTTATTGTGACCAGTTCTACACAGATCCAAAAACTGCAGTTGTAAACCGATTTAGCAGAACGAGACTGGGAAACAGAATCGCATAAAACAGAGGAACTAGCTGTAGACGAAACACCTGCGCGGATCTTTACATTTTCATCAACTAATGCCTTGCAAATTTTACTGAAAACCCATCAAATGCGTGTTTTAAAAACCCACAAGTAAGGCACAAATAACTGCGCAGTAGAAAAGCTACAAGTTCACTCATGAGATGATCGCAAAGAATGGCCATGAAAGTCAAAATGCGCACCTAGATTAGAATGGGATTCGCTAGGGCAATACGCTGTCGCTCTTTATGCTCTTTTATATTATCTTTTGAACATTAATATTTTTCACTATGTATAGCGGAAGATAATATAGCAGATAGCAATGTGATACAATCTGATATCTCTAGGTGAAGTTACATCGGTTAATGTTTCCATGTACAACAATTGGACTTATCTCTCATTTTTATTTGATTTATATTTTTTCTATTGTTTTAGCTTATTTCAATTTGAATGTTCTATACATGTAATGATAAGTGAAAACATGAATATGGTCTAAATATAATGACCTAAATGACCTACTGCAATGTTGTCCAAACTAGGGTGAACAAAAAAGGCACACACACACACACACACACACACACACACACACACACACACACACACACACACACACACACACACACACACACACACACACACACACACACACACACACACACACACACACACACAGAAACATCACATGTTCTATGAATCTTTTTTATTCGTGTATTAAATTCGAATTTATTGACCAACACTCCTGCAATGCAGTCTTATCATAATTAGTATATTATTTGCACTATCCTAACAAAAACAGTTTGTTTAGCCATGCTGACGTAACAGTACAAGAAGGTAATAAAGGGTACAATAAGCGAAAATGTTTGGACAACACCGACCTACTGGACAATTAAGTAACGTCTCTAAAGTGTGTTGTTGATTAATGTGATTATTTAAAGCGCGTATCTTGACAAAAAGGTGTTTTTATAAATGTTTACATATGTACACAGTTGCCTGTAAATACCCGTGTATGTACTTATTCACTCGCATCTACATACGTGTGCCCGCGAACACCTGCATATATGTTTTGAAAAGAAATCCATAGTATTCTGATATGGTACTAACTGCAGATGTAGGAGTAAAAAATCTTATCGTTGATGATTGGATTGTTTGTTATATTTAATTAAATCTCCATTATTAGATTTCCTTTTGGTCATTTGCCTTTGCTTTTAACTCGGGCTATGCGCTCTGAACAGGAAGTCCCAAGCTATAAACATTAAGACATCATACTTTTGTAACGGGATTCGTTGGGGATTAATTGAAACGCGACGGAGATTCCCTTAGAGTTCTTCGTTTAGTTTCAACGTCTTTGATATCTCTGACCTTTACAACAATTGACAAATGGTAAAGAAGTTTATTAGCAAATATAGTATTTATGAATATCAGAGAGAGTATCGATTAGACAATCGTGACAATGGTTTATGTAACATTGCTATGCAGTGAATTTGGAGGCATTAAGTATCAGAGCCAACCCTCAGGGAAAAACTGCTGAATAGATAGCGCATGATGAGAGACACCCACATATGTCAAGGGAAAAAATACAAAACTCAAGTTTCATTTATTAACAACCTAGTGCGTTTCTATTGATACTATTTTCTGCAGTCTCCGTGCTCTTGCACATAATGAAGATTTCCTCCTGTAAAGTCTTCAATATACAAACTGCAAGACTGATCTTCGGACAGATGGAGGAAATGTGATGGCACTTCTTAATGATAATTCTTCCAACTTGTATTCATGCCTCAGAAAAGAATTTTTCACGTGGAGCGTAAGTATCGTCTTATCTGTTACCAAATAGCTTCATGGTGTGTTGATGGCGATGTTCTATAGAAGAGTTTCAGACCGCCTTCTTCATTCTCACAGTGGTAACTGTGGTAAGTTTTATTTTTCGAAAGCCATGTTTGGATATCATTATTATGTCAGCCATCTTCAAGATCGCAATGCAGCTATTGGTTAAAAGTTACTTGGTACTGCATCATCCTTACTAATATTGAGTATGAGCGATGTTATCCTTTTGAAATGAAATTAGTTTGCATCGTTGGGTCTCTGTTGCAGCTATTACTGTAATGTAGCGTTTCTTGCTCTGGTAAGTATGCAGTATGCTACAGTTATTTTAGAAATTGCAGTTTCAGCATCTGGGGCAGTAAGTTGTATAAGGCTTCCTTTAACTTTTCTGATTGGGTCTTCCAGGGTGCAATCGATTTCAAGTACTCCCAGTCTATGCCCTCATTGGCCAACACGCCACTTAGGATTAAAGGAAAAAGGCTACCTCTGTTGAATTCTTGCATAAGCTGCAAAGTTCAGCTTATGCAAGATGAACAAATGAATTAGAATTGGCCATAGAGAATGGGTTTGTTTGAAACTGCAGTATCATATTCAAGAAAGGAAACTGAACGACACTGCCCCTTAAAATTTTGAATTTTAGATTTTGATATCAAATTTCAGAATTCTTTTCCCTTTCTCTAGTTTTTTCTATTTCTCTAGACATTTTCCAAAACACAACAGTTCTGGATTCAATTAGGGTACAAGGAGTGTCACTTACACCCAGGATGTCCTCAGAACTTTGTACCCATCTTGAGTAAAGCACCAAACCCTGGTCTTGTCTTTTATCGTTGCATATGATCTGTGACAAGTCAGTCATCTGGCTTTCCCATTTGCTAGAATGCCTGCACAGTTAGAATATTGGAAATGATGGAAATGTTAGTATTTGACTGAGAGTTTGAGGATCTCTTATACACCATGGTTACGATCATCAGAAAGCATTTCTTTCCGGGGTCCTAGCTCAACTAATCTTTGCAATGTTCACCAACTACAGCGTTTTCTGCTCTAATGGTCACTGGTAGTTTTTCTAGCCATACATGCTTAGTATATTTTCATTTGTAAAGATAAGTGTCATTACTATCCTCTCTTTCAAATAAAAGGGATCAAATATACAGTGTATGTTCATATTGAGAAACTGTTGAGATACAAAACAATTATATAGATGAAATTCTGAATTCATCCCATGGTGATCCTTTCTTGCAATCCACTGCTATGCCTCCACTCACCCTCATTTATTGTTAAGAAAGTGTGCAAATTTCACACAGGGTAAGTACAAGACATACCAACCTGTAAAGGAAGATGGTGAACAATAATGCCAATTTGATGTCTTTGCTGACAGCCAGGGTACATTTATAGATTTTCTGTATTTTGCTAGGACTACTTGGTATCAAGAAATATCTCATACTGATTTTTTTAACTTCTTCAAGCAAGGAATCAGTCTTTTTACTGGATACCCATCACATTGGGATTTCTTTTTATAACAAGGGTGACTGACAAGCTATACCATACAGTACCATTAATTATTCGTTTGGAGAGTTGATAACTATTTTCCTAGTTTATGCACATGAAATATAGACTTTGAAAAGCAAGAAGAGATAAGCATGGCACCATCTGACACTATGAGAGCATTGCTGGGACATTTAACAAAAACCTAAAGGTGGTTGTAGCCGTCCACCTCCTCATCATTTATATATCATCATATTACTGTTATTATTATTCTCATATTATGGCATATCTATAGTCTCTTTACATTATTATCAGTGTATTGGATAATATACTACTCAATATATATCAGGTGTGGTCTTTGAGACAATGCTAAATTCATATAATCATAATGTGCAGAGAAGTGTTGTAGCTAGGTATCTACCGAAAGGTATAGCTGAGGGGGGCACTGGAAAAGAGGAGCTAAGGAGAATACTGATGCTACAGGCAGGTTATTAAGGTATATTCTAACACCAAATCAGATGTGGATATTAGGGCATTATCCAGTCAATATTAACATAATATCAAGTAAAACAATATGTACGGTAATTTAATACATTGTGATTAAATGGAATGGAAATTACAGTGGAAGGCGCACTGATTTCCCATGTGGGATGCGTGCCCGTATACTCCCAATAGCTACACCACTGCCCAGAAGGTATCATTCAGTGAGGTATATTGGCTTCGTGACAAGCATTATATTTTATGTTATATTATTATAGATTTTAGTGATTTTTCATTGGAAGACTTCTGTATGAATACTAGGTAAAATAAAATCCAATTTCAAGCAAATTTTTATTTAATCAAGCATCAAGAAAATATATAAACATTAATTAAACTATGCATATAACCTATAAATATCAAAACAACACCATCCTAATGCATGAAGCAACACTCTGTATTATATGAATTAACAATATATGGGAACTAATTATAGGAGACACATGGAGTAGGATACTATAACTATCAAGTATAGAGTACAATACAACATGCAATAACTACATTTGCATGAGCACATCTTGGGTGATAGCAGTAAACTATGTAGGACAACACTTCACTACATATTAAAGATGTACAGTATGCATAGCAGTCATGTTTTAGTGAGTTGAAAACAGAATATTATTCATAGTATTATAATTTTATTCCTGACATGATCTTTGCAACAAGTAATCTGCTTTCATCCACTTAAACACATATATTTCGTCATGTAAGCTACAGCACAGTCTATATAAGCTCCTTCACAACAGCTCTGAATTTATCTAATCAATGCAGTAACTGAAAACTACAAAAAAGGAGTAATTTTAACAAAAGAAAAAGTACAACCAAGAAAATGAAATACTAAATAAAATAAACTAAATAGAATATCAAGAGAGCAACAACAAACATAGACAAAACTAACACAGCAGAAAGTTTCTGTGTGTTTAAATGATGAGGCTTGATGACTTCTTCTGGAAAAAAGAGAGTGGTCGATTCCCTCCTTTGTCTCTCTGAGTGTGGGGTTAAAACTGAGTGACTTGCCCTATCCTCCACTGAGGAAAACTCACCATCTGGTCTTTGCGTGTATGGATTTATGAAAGTTACAGACTCTGAAAGTCTCTGTGCCCTGTATGGAACAGGTTTAGACATCTCATAATATCTTCCTGACATTCTACTTGGCTCTGGTAGATCCTTCCACGGAACAGGTGGTCTTCCTGGCCTTGATGGATATGAATCACGTCTTGTCGATGGACCAGGCACAGCAGGGTCATCAATCTCAGGAACAGGTGGTAGAGGCATCTGTGGCGGTGGTGGAAGATTAAGCATTGAGGAGCGATTCATTTGATACAACCCTGTTGGGGGATCCAGATGATAACTAAAACCCAGTTTCTTCCCCCTGTTTATGTTATCCATTTTCAGTAAAACTGGATTCACAGTTTCCTCCCGTGACTGACTTCTCAACGAATATGGATCGTACTGCCACTGTCTGCCTTCTCTTGCCATAGCTTTATGTATCTCTTGAGATACAGGGGTAAACCTTTTCTGCTGCCAGAATTCCTTCTCCATCCCAGAATGGCTGGTTTGGAAGATCTTTGGCATAGGAAACTCAACATCATGTTGCCTGACATTCTTTTGAGCAAGTTTATGGTGACTCTTAGCATGGCTGGTCAGGAGGGCTACTATAGATGGCACCCTCCCCTGGTACTTTTTGAAACCTGATTTTGTGGGCTGATACACCCCTGACACACTGACAGGTCCTCTTGAAGTAGGGTATGACAGGCGCCCGTCTGGTCGCTCACGCATAACACTTTTCCCTAGAAACCAGGGTGTCTTCATACTCATCTTGGGCTCTTCATTTCTTGAATATAAGAACTCCGGGCTACTCCACATCGCATGTCGTCTGATTCGGTCATCAACAGTCCAAACTGTGAGACAATTTTCCGGGAGCTGCTGTGGCTTACACAGAAGAGCCATAGAAAAGTTGACGTCGGTTTGGTAACACATTGAATTAATAATAGTTTTCTGAGTACTAAAAAAGTTTGGAGGTTCATTGAATACAACATTGCGAGGAACATAACAAATAACTGTATTGCCTACATCCACTTCTTTAACAAACGAGCTTAAGGGATCTGCATACTTTGTTGTGATAACAATCCTGCTGGTCTGTGGAGCTGGCTGCTGCAGACTTGTTGTACATGCCGGGTCTGGGATTGCAGATGGTTGCTCTTCTGGAAGACTTAATCTCCGGTGAAGCCCACTGCTATCTAAGGGATATTGTGTGCTTGTTTGGGATGTCTGGAGCCATGAGTCACTGGCTTGGTGTGTGTGGGACGAACGTGAGGGTGTTTCTGCAAGTGTTGATGTATGTTCGTGGAGTGGTGTGTCTAGTGCACGGATGGTGGCGTAGCCCGGATCTCTTCACATGCCGGTCATGCTGGAGCGCCTCAGACCCCGTTCTATACGATCCATCTCCCACAGTACCTAAAGAAAAACAAATAATAAATAATTTCTTAATATATGAAAAAGTCACCTACATTGCAAAATACACTGGCAATTTTTTTTTTTTTACTTTAGTGCTGAACATCTACTACTGTATCACAGAAATTACTTCTATAACCAAAGCTCACCTCAAGCACACATCCTGTACTCCATGCCTGGGCTGGATTGGAATCTTTACAGTGTGCACCATTAGTATTAGTTAGCTCAGGTAGTGATCGCCAGGCATCAGATAGAACATGGGTCAGGTGAGGAGCAAGGAGTGATTTCACGTGACCCATAGTGCGACCCAATTCTTCGAAGCCTCCAACCTTGGGAGCAATAGCTAACTGGGCACGAAGAAGCCATCCCACTGGCCATACCCATTCCTGAAAAAATTGGACAATTGTGTTACTTAAATATACCTTTACTACTGTCTTGTCTTTTCTCTTTTTTTCAAAGAAAATGTGACATAATAACTTGTACATATATAAGAAATGAAATTGTATTTCTTATTGTAGCTGATTCCTTTGTATGAGAATAAAACATTTGAATGAGCAGAATTGTAGTTTTATAAGCTATTGTTAATTTCAACTTACTGGTCCTTGATGATAGTTGTATCCCCGGGCAATCTTAGGGTCTGCTGAATCATTTGAATTGTCGTAGTCACCATTATATGCCCAGTCACTGGGATCCAGTGTCTTTATTCCAAGTGGACCTAACAGGATCTTCTCTGCATTTTTCAAGGCTATCCACGCATGTTTAGGAGTGAACATCTCTGGGGCCTGGAACAACATATTGTTTTATCATACCTGTGCCACTGCTGAAAAGACCCTATAAAATGCAAATTATATCTTTTGAACCTAATTCTAGAGTAACTCACCACAGCAACTGCAACAGGGAAATTGCAACGCAGTTGGTAATCTGCCCAGAACTGAGAGGCATCATATGAGTCTTTGTAAATGCCCCTTCGGTTGATAAGCTCTGGCTTGGGTTCCCTGTCAGGAATTGGATTTTCATCTATCCAGTAGTACTTCTCAAAGTTCTCTTGAATTTTCTTTTCCCAGAATTCATATGTCCACTTCGTGACATTACCTGAAAAATGAGAGTAAGTTAATGATATAAAAAATATAAACAAAACAGAAATTGTTAATTCTCAAATTGACATCAATCCTGACAATTCATTCCACCAACAAGAATTGTACCTGTGTCATCGTATCTTTCTACACTGTTGTATTTGAATTTGTCTTCACGATACATCTGACCCAGGAAGCGAAGAGCAGATTTGCAAAGGCCTACAATTTCTACAGCACTACCATCTCTTGGTGTTGCTGGTTTGCCTTTGATTCCTGCCAGCTCACTCGATCCCATTTTGTCCATCCACGTACCGCAGTTGTGAACCGTTCCACCATACACAAAACCTTGAAAAGATGGTTTCTGTTTATCATTCAAGACTCAGATATATCCTGCCACATATGGCTAAATCACATGCAGACTACTTTTTGATTTCTATATTTTAATGTCTACTGTTAGGCTTTCGTATACATATGCAAGAGTCACTGTTATACCTGTTTCCATACTGACTCCAATCTCGTTGTTGAAACCTTCATCGCACATCTCCCTGTCAATCTGGTAACCAGCATTCCTCTCACGGAACTTTACTCCCTGGAAGTGGCGCTGCAGGGTCTCCTGAATCACATCCTCTAACAACTGATCCTGAAAGGGACAAAAATGATTATGTAAAATAATGGATAATATCTGGTATTCTGATATCTTATCAGTTAAGAGAAAATTTCAGATGGGACTGAGGTTTGAGAGTCATCACTTTGATACAAGTGTTGGACACATAATAAAGGCAAGTTATTCCTATTCCAGACATTCTTTCCTTGATAATTGCATGTAAAAACTACAAGAACACTCACACACGGAATCTATTCCTGAGCATGCTTTTGACAACATTCATGAAAATACTTTCCACTCTAATACACTTACATGTCTGCCTGGTTCTTGAGGTGGTGAGTCATCAGAGGGGAAGAGACGAGACACTTTGTCCCTGAAGATGCGATTGCCATCAGGAACAATTGCCACATACCTGGAAACACAATTATTTTTTTAATCAACAGTTTAACAGTAATGTTTATAGTTTCACAAACCAAGAGGACAATTGTGAAAAAGACAATTTCAGTTCACATTTAGATAAGCTTCAGAAAAAGAACAGCACTAAAAAATAATACTATCAATATGATTTTTCTAATATTTTGTGCCTAGTATACATGACTTAGCACCATGATCAGCTCCATCTTGCAGGTATTACCACTCTCTACACATTAAAAATCAAAATCAATGAACTAACCTTTGGATGGACTGGAGCCACCACCAGACAGAATCTCTACAATTGAATCGGGCCTTAGAACCTCCATCCAAAAGGTTGGGTATGAGGCCATGACGCATTGTGCTCGCAAATGCCAAGATAATCCATCTGTTAAATGTAAATTAATATTCATAAAATGCAGAAGTGAAAGTTATAAGAGTTGATATTGAAATTTCATGATGCAATCTTTTTAATTTGTTGTACATTAAAAGTTACAATCTAGTTTTTGAAAAAAAAATTTCTCCAAATAACTTACCTTGCCTCATCATATCTTCCAGTGATGAGAAGATTGCCAGGAAGGGCAATAAATGTGTCTCGACCCCAGTTGCGCATGTAACCCACAGAGAAATGCGGTAAACCTAGAAAATATGCAAATTACATTACTCCAGAATCATAAAAACATGTGAAATATCATCACAATAGTTCATCAAACACAATCATATTTCTAACATCATCACTCTTAAAATTTTGCTTACCAGCAGCAATAGTAACAGACATCTGTTTTGTTGAACCTGAACCGTCTGTAAATGATGGAGGTTGAGGTGAAGACAGGTTGGGAGACAGAGGCGGCATCACTGCAGACTTGACAATGCCACAGAACTGTACTGAGCACAGACTCAGAGCCTTGGCAAAGTCTGACCCTTGAGAAATAAACCTGTTTGGAAACAAAATACATCATGAAGCTTCAAAATAACAAAGCTATTCTTTTTCATGAATCTGGACTAAATATTCAGAGTAAATTCTGACAACATATGACATCACAACTAAAAATAACATCATGATCACTATTTATGCACATCTTCATACTTACTCTCCCATTAAAGACCAAGCCCGGTTGATAAGAGTGAGGTATACACTTGTCACAATGGAATCAAAGTAAGCTGGAATGAGGTATCTGGGAACTTCCTTCAGCCAGTTGAATATATCCTGGAAGATGAAAAGAAATAATGAATATGGTTGTTCTACAAAATTACAATTAAATACTCTGAAAGACAAAAAAAGAAAGAAAGAAAGAAAGAAAGAAAGGAAAAAAAAAAAAAAAAAGCAAAACAACTTCCCTAATATATTGTCTCATATTTCATTATTGGCATGTAAATTTATGTGTGCAATCATATGAAGTATTGGCTTATGGTAATGCTTACTTCGAACCACTTGGCAAGTCTCTGGGTTGCTGGTTCGTGTTTAAGACGTGTGACAATATACTCAGGCATCCAATCACCATCACGGAGGTTACAACACAGAGGATGTCCAAGGTCATTGTGCACACGAATCTCACTCAGCACAGAAATCACTCCTGAAATGTCATCAGTATTCATTATTTCAAAATACTCTTTAAAATTATATGTAATTTTCTCAAAAACTAAGAAAAAAAGGTAATCTATGATCAAAATTACACAGCAAATATTAAATCAGTGATTTACCTTGAAGACCACAGTAGGGTAATGAGCCATAGTTGGGGATTGCATAAGTTCCTCCTCCATGGCCTTCATCTTTCTCCTCTTCGTCACAGCGATACAGCACACGGTTCAGGTCGGAAAGGCTTAGTGAGTTCACAATATCCATCAGCTCAACATTGTGAGTAGTGACTTCTGAGATTCTTGACTGTAAATAAATTAAAATCACAATCAGATTGATTACTTGCCTGTTACTGTTTTGTGAACATTTGACTAATTGTCTTAAATATCATGACTTACAGTTTGGTAAAACTTACAGTTGACATATCCTTGATTAGCACAGAATAAAAGATAGAAGTTTAGAATTTTGATTATTTTTGTCTCATTTTTTACAAATTCATCATCACATATGCTCATTAACAAATATAATATTTAAATCAGTAATATTAACATTTCATTAATTAACAACTGATGTAGTAAACAAAAAATATTAAACCCATAACTTACTTTGTAACCAAATTCTGACAAAACTCCACGAATTTTATTCACTGCAGTCTGAGCACGAGGAAGAAGACTTAGTCTGAAAGAATAAGAAAATTAAGTGAAATCAATAACATGAATAAAAAATACATGTTGCTTTTACATTAGCCAGTAATATCTGAAACATCAAGCAGCGCTTGTATTGTCTGACATTTATACCAAAATCATCACTGATGCTACTACCTACTGATACTGGATTAAAATAATAAATAAATACTCTTTCCACCCACCCAGATCTGCCTGAATAATATGCTTACAAATTTGAATGAGTTTATTACCTGAATGCAATAACTGAACCAGGTGCAAATTCAGATGTGTACTGGCACTCAGTTTCATCTGCATCCTCAGGTGAAGTAAGTCGGACAAGTGAAGATTCACTTGGTCTGATGTTCTCTTTCACCTCAGCAATGATGCTATTCAGACCGTTAATGAATTCTGAGTCATTATTGAAGAAGCCTGGATATGACTTATCATCTTCCCTGGAAATAAAGTAAATACGATTAGCATGTAATAAAGATTAGATCATAATACACATTTTTATCCCTATTTTTTTCATGAATGAAGATAAATATACATTATCTACAGAAAATAAAAAAAAACTTGAAACTCACCCTGATGTTTTTCCCTTCACTTGCATCTCAAAGATGATCTCCTCAAGGTGTCCCTGTACTTTCAGTGGCCTGATGTGAGATTCACGAGCCTCTGCTGGAGGTCGGAAGGAAGTGTAGGCAACCAATACAACACTCTGATGCGTAACAGGATTGTGACGTGTTACTGTAACCACGTGCTCTGTCACCTGATCCACAAATACCTGTTGGAATAAAATACTAATTAGATATTGCACATATATGTATAAGAGTTGACATAACTTGCAAAAAGATGAACCAATTCTTCAATTGGCTAAAAAGTAATTTGGACATCAAAAATGTAATAACAGAAAAACAAAATTTGTTAACTTATAGTGAAGGTTACAAAATATTTCTCTGATTTATTTGGCAAAGGAGGAAAATTTACATTCTTCATAGATTACCTGATTATAGCCATTAGCTCCAAGCTCAAAATGAAGCTTGTTCAACAACCTCTTACAACGGACAATGCCTGAGCTCTCATTACATTCTCCTCTTGTTGGCTCAGCATCTGTCCAAGCCTGATATACACGCGTTTCATCTACAACGTGAATCTGTAAATAAGAGTAAAGAATTAATAATGTACTGGCAAATCACACAAATAACCATAACTAGTCATGTAGCAGATAATGTCAATGAATTAACTTTTAACCATAAAAATATTATACTTACATGATGTGGCACTAACTCATCATAGCCTCTTGTTGACCCAGAAGCACAACATGCCATGCTGACAAGGGCTGTTGAGGGTAACATATCCCAAGCAGTTCGCACCTCTGCAGGGCTGCGGTTGTCATGTGTTAGGTCCAAGAAAATGGCATGAGCAATGCATGGTACCATAGGCCGTACAGGGGGAAGCAGGAACGCTCCCACAGGTTCACCTCCATAACGATACACAAGCCTTCCCTCTTCATGTGAGTTTGGTGCTGACATGGCCTCTGTGAAGAATCATAGTACCTTTGTCAATACTGATACTGGAACATCCATATTCAAACCCCTTCCAAACTTAATAATATTAAATATCTACATATGTGTCTCAGTTGTCTCTATCTATGTGCATGATTTTATTAATGGTGAAAAGATGTGTTTAAACAAAAATAAACACAGAAACTGATCTAACCTCTAATCAATGAATTGATGCCCAGACGGTTGACAAAAACATTGTCTGTAATATCAGAATTAGTGAAGAGCTCTGCAATTACGTACAAGTCAGGCCTGACTTTCCTTGCAGCATCCAACATGTACTGAAACAAGAAAGAAAAAATTGTAAGTTCTTCCATTCACATACTTAAAAAAAAAAAAACATTAAACCAAAAAATATTGAAATACATTGAAATAGCTTTCCTTAAATAAAGCAACAAAACTTATATATAAAGCCCTACAATTAGCAAGGAAAACACATAATTCAATGTGGAACAAGAAAAATAAATTTTCTAAATTGCCGCACAGACCTCTGCAACATGAATCGGGGTAGAATGGCAGTTGTCCAAGCGGATGCCATGGAAGATGCGAGCTGTATATTCACAGTAACGTTTCATGTGATCCCAAAGGTATGGGCTGTCTTCAGGCTTGTCACCATACCTGTCAAATAAAAGAAAATTAGAGTAATGTTTTACTTTCTCTCCCTCTCTTCTATTCAAACTGATTTCCAAAGAATGTTGTTAGGTGCATGAACAGCAAGAGCAGGTAAGCACTCTTTCCTAAATGCCTAAATTGAGTTTTGCACTTTGTCAGTACTCTAAATCACAATGGAGGTGCTACATTTATGCAGACTTTGAGTATACAAGCATTTTTCTCTCCCTGATTTTAATCAAAGGGAAAAGACAAGATTTACATGATTGAGTACCTGAGTGTTATCGAACCCCCTTAAATAGGAAAATAAGGAGTTTGGCAGCTAGAACTCTGTTCTTAACAAATTTATCTAATACACTATTTTCTTTGAACTCACCTGAGCTTCACACTGTCACCCCATGCAACCAACTCCCTTCGTAGGTAGACATAGCAGTCTGATCTCGCAAAGTTATTCAGTGGATCATCACCCATGACCCATCCATTATGTGCCATCAAGTAGCAACCCTTATCGCCAAACATAAGGGCCTCTTCCTCCTCCAGGGAAGCGTCTTCTCCGTAATGAGTGAAGTACCTAGATGGGATACGATACTCAATATCATTATTTGTCAATGAGCATTACAAGGTCATAAAGGAAATATCCATTATTTTTTCCTTATTTGAAGATGCTAGAAATGTGTTGAACATATATGACTTACGGTGGTACTAGTGGGTAGTCTCTGGAAACCTCTGCAATCATAGGCCCATCTGGTTGAAGTCGCTGGTATCTGAGATGGATTAAGAGTACCTTTAGCAGCATAAAAATAAGAATACTTGATAATACATCTACTATTAATTTATTCAAACAAAATATAGAATAAAAAATGTCTCAAAACACATTTAATTTACATTACAAAAAGACCATTCCTGAACCTGTGCAAAATATCTAATAAACTCTATGATAAACAAAATCAGGCATTAATAGGTAAGCCAAGTAGCAACCCACCTGATCGTGCCCAGAACACATTCAACGGCCTGGATGAGGTGTGCCTGGATCTCACTTGTGCGCTGCTGGTTGAGGTTCTCAACGTGACGTCGGAACTCAGCACAGCAGCGTACAATTCGATCTTCCTCATCACGGGCTTCAGGTCTGCAAGATGTGATTTCTCATTAGCTTTCTGAGCAATAAAATGGATTCTACAAAAAGCAATAATAAAAATGAATGAATTTTCTGAATAAAAACCAATATCCCAAATGATATCATCAAAGCCCTTCTTCCCCCTCCCCCCAAAAAAAATTATCATGGCTTGTCATAATTGTCATATGTAATTATCAGTGTTAATATATGACAAGACAATGCACAGTTGCTTGGAAAATTGAATTTATTCAACATGAATAATGCATCCAATAATTTCAAGTATTCAGGTAATTTGAATCATATTTTTCCAAGTTTAAAAATTTAATTAATTCTAATATCAGAAACTACATGCAAACTCTTTGTCCAAGCATTGATAACAGAGGATGAAAAATCCTTTTGAACATGATGCCTTTTTTTTTGTTTCTCTTTCTTTCTTCAAAAGCAGAGGACAATTTTTTAGAACATTAATATATGCACCTTCTTTATTAATTTTAAAAATCAAGACCAGCATAATATGGTGAAATAAGCATAATATGGTGAAATAATTATATAGAAAAAATTATCATGCATGGAAAAAAAACAATCAGAAATGTGAAGGAGGCCTGCATTTTAACTTTCTATTTTATTCTGCTGGAGGATTATGCAAAAGTTTCTTAGCAAATGGAAGCATTAAAAAAAAATAATAATAATAACTGAAGCCTAAAATTTTATCTCTTAGAAAACATTTTCAAACACATATTGATAATAAATAAGACTTGCCATTAAAAAGGTTAAACAAATGATGACATTATCATCATCATTATTAATGATATAATATAATATATCATTTTCATTATCATCATGACTATCATTATCATAATCATTATAACTGAATAAATAATCAAAACTACGGTGGGTATGTAATTCATGATTCAGATAAAAAGTAATAATATGTGTGTATGTGTATATATATGTATATACAACATATATGTATGAATGTGTGTATGTGTGTGTGTGTGTGTGTGTGTGTGTGTGTGTGTGTTGTGTGTGTGTGTGTGTGTGTGGTGTGTGTGTGTGTGTGTGTGTGTGTATGTTGTACAGTGATATTATATATATATATATATATATATATATATATATATATATATATATATATTATATATATATATATATATATATATATAATATATATATATATATATATATATATTATATATATATATATATATATATATTAATATATATATTATATATATATATATATATATATATATATATATATATAATATATATATATATTATATATATATATATATATATTATATGTATAATTGATATGCACATGTATATATGGTATTTATATGTATACATCTATGTATATGTTATGTATATTCATGCATATATGATGTATGTGTGTATGATATGTGTATGTGTATGTGTATGTATATGTATATACATATGTGTTGGTGTGTGTGTGTGTGTGTGGTGTGTGTGGTGTTGTGTGTGTGTGTGTGTGTGTGTGTGTGTGTGTGTGTGTGTGTGTGTGTGTGTGTGTGTGTGTGTGGTGTGTGTGTGTGTGTGCTATATATGTGCTTGTGAGTTATTATTGTGTGTATATATATTGTGTATGTATGTATATATGTGCTATAAATATATATATAATATATATATATATATATATATATATACATATATTATCTTATATACAATATAATATTTATACATATATATTATATTATATATATATATATGTAATATATATATATTTATATATATATATATATCACTATATACTATATATATATATATATATATATATATGTATATATATATATCTATATACTAAATATATATATATATATATATATGCTATATATATATATATATATATGTATATACTAATACTATATATATAGATATAGATATAGATATAGATACATACATATATATAGGTTGATATATGTTTACATAGAAACACACATATACAACTATTACCTAATGGCTAACATAAACACACATGAAAGTTGCAACAAAATACTTCATGTTCAAAAAGATTTCTAAACCTCATACTACTCACTAGATTTGTACTTTTTTTATGAATAAAACTTGATAAAACTTTCGTGGTTTTCATTTTCTTTTTAAGACTGACTATTTATTACTATATTATATCACTATGCCATGGTGATCCCAGAAATTTCTGGGAATTTTACTATGAATAATCCACTCTGTCAACACAAACCTTAAACCATTAAAGAAATAAGGGAAAAAAGTGATAACCACACACTTAAATATAAGGTGTAAAAATGTGCTGTTTGTTGGTCGTCTGTAAAAATACATGAGTTACTTCCCCCAACCTTGGTCGTGTATAAAAACAACATAAATCAAATGATAGGACACTATTAGAATAAGCGCTAAAATATACAGCCAGGGATCATTAGCCCAAAAGTCCATGTTTTGTGTTTTCCTTAAACCTTAAAAGAGTAACACAAGCACAACATGAACAACTGTATTAATTTTGGATAAAATAAATAATCCCCCACACAAAAGTAAACCCAAGTTAATTCCAAAACCGCAGGACCAACAAGTTGAAAACAAAATGTTAAAACATTATTGAAATTTTTAATTGCCATAACCTAAAAGCGTGGGTTTTATCAAAAGCAAACTTCTTGGCTTTTACTCAGAACTTACCCACTACCCTGGAGGGTCTTCGCATTCGACTCACTAGGAAAATACAAGAAAATATTATGAAACATTATCTGTTTCAAAAGGCTGTAAGAGTAAGAAAGGCCTGAATTATGTAAAACCAGCTCTCTGCTAAATCAATAAAACATATCTTTGAACAAAAAGATTTATAAATCTTATTAAACTATTCAGTGCCTTCTCTCACAACCCCTGGTCAGGCTCACATTTCCTTAACTGGTCTTGTTCCTCCACTAGCTTTGAGTCTTGACCTACTGCTTCCTTCCCTCCATAAGGACACTTGCTTTCTGCTTTCCATTTATCCTACTGGTATTATTTTTTTTTTGTTTTGTTTTTTTCCTTTTTTTAAAGTTCCTTCACTCTATAGCATTCCATTATGGTAGTATTTATGGGTTTTGAGGAAACTATTGCACAAATAATCAATATCAATATCTGTAGTACTTCCCAGGTGATGGAAATAAAAATTAAAAAGGACTCTATCTCTATTTAGATTCAACATCAAAGATAACAAAAAAATAGTAAAGTATCTTCTGATCTTATTATTACACTACTATTGTACTCTGTATGATTCCCCAAAAGGAGATCAATAAAACAGTATATACACTTACTTTACAATTAATACCTAAGAACATTCAGTTTTAATATCTGTAGGTAAATCATTACATTGAATAAGATGAAAATGAATAAGACTTTTATTTATGTAACATATAAAGTACATGTATAAGGAGATAATAGTACTATACCTGGCTAAATTGTAGAGTCTCACAGCAATATTCATATCAACTGTTGCAAGTTCTTCTTCATAATTGGGGTCCTGAATGATGACCATTTCCTCTTTGTATGAAGAATCACCCTGCAGTGTGACGATCGAGCGTTGCTGGAAATTTCTGCGACGGAACTTCAACTGTTTGTCTACATCGACAGTGTAGAATTCATGAGAGTTTAACTTGTGAGGAGGAATGGCTATGATAACATTCTTGATACCTATGGAAAAAGAAAATGGAAAGAATAAGACATTTTGAAAGAACCAAAAATACTAAAAGTAAACAACTTGTTTACAGTATCACCAATAATTTGCCACATTTATCAATATACAGATTTATCATATTCACAAGGATATATCAAAAAGATTTGCTCTAACTACATCCTGACACATTTATCACACAACACTAACTACATTCTTACCTCAAGATCTTTTTCTTCCCTGATGCTACCGGATACCGCGATCTTCCCATTTACCATCAGCCACTTCACAGTCATATGTACAGTACAGATCCAAAAGATTAAGAACGGAGGTGAGGGAGTTCTGGCAGTATAGGTTGCCTCAGGTCTTGGTCCTGATCCAGTTAGAATCATTGGCTGTGTGTTCAGCACCACATCAGTCAGGGATAACATCTTCCATTCATCCCTCATTCTCCTAATGAGAGCCTCAACATCAGCAAAGGTGTACTGTGGTCGGGGTCTGGAACTCAGTGTTAAGCTTGTGCTGATCCTTTATCGAGTAGGAAGAATTTGAATCACCAAGTTCCTAAAAAAATGAAAGAGAGGTAATTAATATTGGCTAAAACCTTTTTTCTTTCAAATGTGTAAAAATGAATTGCAATAACATACATTAAAAAACACAAATAAAATGTTACATAATGAGCATCAGACTTTTTATATTTAATGTTTACCATGAATGGGTAAAATGAACCAGATTGTAGCCAGTCTCATAAGCCACTTGCAGCCTTTGTTCCCAGTCAGGCAGAGTCTAGGCAATGCGTCTGGCACTACACAATCTAAATGAAAAGTTTCACAATGGTGCCTACAGTGAGGGTTGGGTCTACAATGAAGTAGCCAGAGCCTAGGCACGTTCCTCTGAGGGGAATATAATATTGCTTCAGTGACAATTTATCAGTGTGGTCTCCCACTATTGATGAAAGATTAAAGACTATAAAAACAATTGCCTAAATAACTCTAAGAGTCTTTACCGTACCCTTTATTGGCTATTTATAGCTTTATAGCAAAATAATGAAATTTTGACCTATCAGAAACACACCATTATAATGATCTAGAATTGGTCACATAATTAAAGATAAATGAATTGTCACGATCCATCATCATAGGTGAAATAGAAATGGAAAGCTCCTGCTGAAATGTGACTACTTCAACATAAGGGCTTATCATCACCCTTATTGCGAGAGTCACTCTTCATTGGAGACGTCTAGTATACGGTTACGGGTGAAACCCTCTCTAGGTCCTCTGCGTGTGGTGGTGAACACACTGACGGACTTCCCAGCAGAGATGGCCGGAGCTGAAGTACCAACCCTGAATGATAAAAAAGGATGATTACTGAAGATAGCACTTCTGCTTGGTAAGCCAGAAAAATATTCAATTCCACATCTGATCTTATGAAATACAGATAAAAAGCATCAATGACAGATCTGAAACGATATTCAACCAAAATCATTGTTATGTTTCATACCTTTTTGTAGACGGAAGAGTGTAGAGTCCATGTGGTCACCATGGTTGAGGGTGAGCACACACCTCTGGCTGTGCCTGGCTGAAAGCTCATGCCAGGTACAGCCTCCCATTTTGGGTAGTCAGATCAGTCCCACACAGAAGAATTTTGTTGTTTCAAGGATAAGACATCAATTGATATTCTAGTAGATTATTGCCACTCAAATTGCTTGCAAAACTTTATTAACTGAGAAACTTGTCAACCCTTCCTTCTGTAACCTTCAAACACTCATACTTCTCACGCACCACTCATAAATAAAACAGACTCCCACGACACATTATACACGCAGACAAGAGACACCTTCCACAAAATTACACTAATGCATCTCAGAATCCACACATAAAACACTAAGACTTGGCTTCCTTTACTCCCAACAACCAACTGTCCCATTAGCGTGATATTTGCTAACCTTTAGCGCCCTACGCTTCAAACCATTGAGATCAGATTGAGAAACCTAAAATCTTGTATGTTTCTACCAATCCTGACCCACTCCACCTAACCTCATTCACCAGACACCATGCCCTGCCCCTAACCACTCCAAAAAAGGAGTCCACAAATTTTTGATGTGAACAATGACAATATCAACCAACCAGCAACAAACAAACCTTCGTCAGGATCCCATAGTCCCATTGACCGAGTTGGTCATAGAGACATATGTCAGAGGTGTACATCTGCTGGCTCTAGGCCCCTGGGTCACCACCCCGGCTCCGTCCTGCACGCCCATCTTGAAGAAGTTGGCCAGCTTCCTGAAGGGGTGAATTTATGCTACATTTAACCAGTGAACTCCAAGAACATTTCTTTGACTTGTTGGAGATATTCAGAATTCCTGTTCTTTTCTTTTTCTTTTTTTAGTTTAAGGAATAAAGGGCATTGCAATGATTTAAAAATAAATGAAAGATGTATTACTTATATTTGTTCATGGGTAATCATAATAAAAGAAATAAAAAACTAAAGATACTTTGATGGGTGAGTTCTAGTAGAAACAGAAAAGGGACTTGTCACACAAATGGGGAAGAAATTATATTTTAAAAAATCAAACAGAACATAAGTCACACGCAGATTTAGGAGTAAATAATAAATTAATAGGGTGCGTGGGTGAATTATGAACTCGATGGTATGAGTGAATGAGTAGATAGATGATACTTGTATTAGAAATTATGATAACATTTAAAAAACAAATAAGTAATAAAAAAGATACTGTAAACGGTTAGTATACAAATCAAATTGCGTGGGCGTCAACTGAATACTGTTAAAAAGGGGAAAAATAATAGGGGTGGGAAAAATCAAACGTAGTAGATATATAAACTTATTTATCTTGTTTCTATTTATTCAAAGAAAAACTCGCAAAAAATAATCAGCATTTAATAATCCATATGTTATTTAATTAACCATTCGCTAAGACCGCAACGAGCAGCAACTACCTGTCAAAATATTGCCGATACACAAAATTACAGTGCAAAGATAAGCGCGGGAGCACGCGAGCAAGTTAAGAACGTTGTGCATGCTCACAGTACGCGAGGCGACGCGACGAAAGAGTCACGCGGTTGGCTCACTCAGCACACGCCGGGCCACCTCGTGTAGGAGGTCACCTGTACGACTGATTCCACTCTTTCTGGCCGCTGTCCTTTTCCTTCTCCGCTGTCCTGTTCTTCGCGAGCCTACAGCGGTAGCATCTGCTCTCTCTCACGACCCGATGCCTTCTGGCCGTTTCTTCTGCGCCCGCCGGCAGGAGCGGCTTCTTTCCGTCCACCTACCTCCATCCCCTCCTTGCCTTCACACACTCCCTCACTCATGCTTGGAGAAAGGATCTGTTTGTCAGGCGGGTCGTCTCTATTAGGATGCAACTATTTCACATGAAAAATGTTTGTAAATTTTTAACTTGTAAGATAACTGCGATGCCCAACGAAATGATAACGCATTCGAATGATCCCTTAATTAAGACCTAAAAATGACCCCGTAGTATATCTGTCACCCATGAAAAAAAGAGCTTCCGGTCGGGCATGATCAAATTGCTTGCAATGTTGCACTTGGACTGCACCTACCAGCTTCTCCAACTGGTTTATCACCTCGAAGCGCCACCTGATACCATTCCTGAAGCGCCGTGGTATCTCCCCGCTCTATTATCAGCATTTCCAGAGAACTTCCGTGACGGTTCGTTCGTTCTCGCGCGATTACGTGACGAGATGCAGCAACCACTCTCGTGTGTAACTGGAGCACGAAAATACTAACAGCGCATTTTCCCTTAACGTGTACATCTACCAGATAGTGTTACGTCTATAATCAACGGGGTACACACAGCCAGTTTGTTGAAATTGTACGAAGCCCGACCCAATGAATATTCACATAAAAGGACATACATAAACACAGAAATAAATGCAAGTCTGTCTGATATCTGATAGATAGACATTTATCTACCTATCTTGACGTAGATTGTGCATACGTCTAGACTGACTAGCTTTCTGCATTATATTCGTAACATATGCAGTCCGTAAATGATATTCATTGGTCGGGCCGCGCATAAATTCAACAAACCAGCCGACAGCTAGTAATTAGAATTCTTCTACTTTTTTTTAGCAATAGAAGACCAAATTATTGTAATTAAGATTATCATTGTGCTGTAGTTTTCATTTACACTGTGTTGGACTAGCAATTATTGTTGTTTCACCACAGCAAGAAATAATCGAATCGTACGTGAATATTTCGATCGCCTCCGGCATCAACTCAAACCATCTATCAACAATAGATTATCACGTGAAAAAGAATTCCAAATTCTTCACAGGCGTACTTTCTTTCACTCTAGACACACAAAACATGACAGTGTCACTGGCGTGATCCCAGCACGAGTTCTTCTGACAGTATGCAACTTCGACACTAAACTGCTCGCATTTCTTCTAAAAGTGAAAGAGCAAACTCTATCGCAATCTTGCATTGCATACTGATCATTTATTACAAAACTCACTTCTCTAATTGCACGCTATTTGACGTTTACAATGCTAGGTCCCATGCATTTTGAGTGAAAATCAATAATACGCTGCAGAGAACCAGAGTAGGACCCCTACTGCGGCGCAGTCAGACACTCATCGCACTCATTCGAATATTTCATCTCGTCTCCACGAAATTTCTAAACGCTAAAACGTGGTATGATCATGAACGTTAGAGATCCGTTGTCCTGATGGATAACGCGTCCCCTGCTCAGTCGGCGTCTACGCTGCCACATCGGAGACCTCTATCACATTGAATTATCCGCTGCTTATCGCACTCCGATTTGTTTATTTTTCGTACCTAGCAGTCATCAGTCCTAGGATCTCTCGATGCTTGCTATTTCAAACAACTCCCCGTCAGAGAATGAATAGTAAACTGATTGCGTGTGTCATATCGTAAACGACGATCACGACTAGATTTTAATGTATAAACAAAAGTCTACCCACTAAACTAACCATCGATGGGGAATAGGAATTAGTCGATTTTCGCAGTGCCGGTGATAAGACGCGATTGTTGCCGGGTGGGGAAGACTGGCCTCACCTTAGCCCATGGTGTTGCGTTGCCCCCTCCCCCACAACCACTTCATGCACTTGCATAGCCATTGCACAATCCTTCGTTTAAACTAGGATTACTTCGCTGAGCATAAGATATGTGCGATAAGTAGTGCAGAAAGACATCATCTGCGAGGTCTAGACTAGAGTTAAATCGCGTTTTATATTGTTGTGATCAGAT
>NW_020869455.1:495659-498159 GCF_003789085.1 Penaeus vannamei
TACTGCTATCAGTGCTGGCATTCTAGAGTGCAATAATAGATACCGCAATGATTAATATCAAAAGTAATAACAGGACTCATCATTACGGCAGCAACTGCAGTAATAATCATAAAAGCAATATGAGTGACGCTTGCAATAACAACAATAACCGTAACTATGAACACAAACAGAACAGCAAGAATATACAGAACAACGAAAATAAACTGAACAGCAAAGACAACATTCTACAACAACTATTAGTTCTATTAATTTAACGCAACAAAACGACGATAACAACAATAATAGTAATAAAAATGATGATAATAATAACTGATAACAATAGTAACAAAACTACAGTAAATATGTTGATCACAATAATAATGGCCTATACGAAAACACAATTTTGGTATCACTGTTCTCAATTAAGAGTTTTATTGACATTGTTACATTATCGCAATTGTAATCATTCGGAGGATTATTATTGTGGTTATCAACAAAAAGATCATCATGTATCATTATCATCATAACCATAATACCGAATGCAGTTATAATCAAGACCACCATAATGCTATTGCTACTATTAATACGAATAATCTTTCAGCTAATAAAAGTGACACTCCTAATAGCAATAGTAGTAAAATAGCTGCAAAAATAATGATAATACTCAAATAACATCATTCAAAACTCACATTTATATAATCAATAATCCCCTTTCATCATTATCATTACTGCTATCATCTTATCTATAAGCATCATTGCCACCGATGTATTAACTCATTCATCCATTCATATTTGTTTTTCCCTTTCTACTACTACGATGGCACGGCCGTGAATTCCCTTCAGGCGAGCGTGACCTTCCCACTCCCCTACGGAGCCGCCTCTGCTCAGCAATGGCTCTCAATCCGGTTTGGCAAAGTTGGAAAATCTGTTTTACATTTCATGCGGTGTCGTGTGTCGAGCCAGGGCTTTCAGGTAGGGGGAAAAGGTATTGTGCACACCGTACCGCGACCGGGAAAGCCCCTTTTCTTGGTATTTGTGAAATTAATTTTCATAAATATTACTGGTCTCTAACCAACAGCAAAAATGAAATGTGTTTTTTACATAACCAACATGTGAGCGCTTTCGGGGAATGGGAAGAAGCCCTTGCTCTTTCCTTGCCATTTTAACTCACAGGTGATAGCATAGTCACCTAATCCCCACGTCGATTAAAATACGGCCAACGCGTATACCCAACAGATAAGGCACACACTGGATATAGAAATACAGACCTCTGTTCATTCGGACACCAGCAGCCAGCGCGCTTCATACTCTCACCGCGGCACCAGGGTTAGCACGCTCCTATGCTTCATCCACGAGTCAATATATATACATCGGGTGGCGGGGATATGGTTAGTCCACGGCTGTGCATCTCCGGTCATATGCTGGGGTCACGCAAAGTCAAACTCTGATTTCTTGATATGGCGAACGACAGTTGTTGAGCTACTATGGTAAGTTTATGTAACCCTAACCGAGCCGTGTTTCAACGTACCTTGACAAAAGAAGGGCGAGATATGACAACAAAAGTCAAGGGAACAGTACTAGAAGACTGCGGCACCACAGGTAACCTAACAGAGGCTAACCTATTTTTCCCTACGCAAGGCCCCAATGCGGAACACCAGCGATCAATATACAGCAGTCCTTTGCAAGTATTGATTATGAAATTATATTACGATTCATCTTTAACCACTAACCTGTAAGTAAATATAAGAGAAACGGCAACCTGTGGCACTGTCCGACCTCTACGAAGGGCACTAGTGTCACCCTCAATCGGTGGCGCTTTCAAAGAAAACCGCAACGACGTTTTCTTTCAAGGGTAACGCGCACATTCCAAGGCTACCGCTCACTGTGAATCAAGTAACGTTTCTTTCATCTCTTCTGTGTGACACATTTATTTTCTTGTGTCATTTTACTTTCATCTATAACAATAATTATAGACCTCAGAAACAATGGATTCTTTCCAGAACTTATTGTTACACCAAATAAAGTTTTATCATCGCGGAACTAATATCTCATGTTCATCATCATCCTAAAATGAAAGCTAAAACATAACCAAAAACGTACGTAAATTGTGTATTTTTTGCCGGCTTCCTCACACTTCCGGCCTCGACCACATCACTTTCTCCTATAAACCACTAATGGCAGGTTATTACTACTTGCCTAAACACACACACACACACACACACACACACACACACACACACACACACACACACACACACACACACACACACACACACACACACACACACACACACACACAGATACATACAACGCCAACACATTGTTTCGCGCTGTGCAGTCAAATCCCCAAAACGCTTTTCATTCTATTCATTTTCTCAAGCATATTATGAATAGCATAAACATTTTACAGAAACGCACATCGTATTCATAGAGGAGACCAAATAATAAAAAATAAAAGTGGGTGTGTAAGCATAAAAAACGTACACGAGAAAAAGCACGTGCACACAGCGTGACGGTCGTG
>NW_020869455.1:500659-503159 GCF_003789085.1 Penaeus vannamei
CGCTTTGTTCAAGATCTGTGCAATATTTGTACGAAAACAGACACATGCTGGGTAGGGGGGGGGGGGCTTCATTTCTGGTTTTCTTTGGTTTCCCCAAAGGCTAACTGGTGCCATCAAAGAAAACGTAGCTTATAGTTAATTAGAGGCTGAACTATTATATCTTATATATTCTACTGTTAGCTTCGTTCCATCTTTTTGGAATTCTCATACGTTCTTTCAGTAGTCCTATAAAATTATATGCTTTACGAACGCAGAACAATTATGACCGCTGGATTCTTTGTTCGCGATCTTTACACAGAAACGTATAAACGACCCCTTTCTGATTTATATAATTGACCCTTAAATGTTTAAACCGTCAAGTAGAATAATAAAACTTTTCTAGAACAAAAAAAATAAAAAAATGAATAAAATAAAATAGCGTACACTCCACATTGACCAGTAAGACAAGAAATAAATAGAATCAAAAGGATATAAAATGAAAGAAAATGCACAAATCATAATTCAGTTAGTGAAAAGGCTTAGCATAATAGCCAAGATAAATGTAGGCCTATGACCATCATTCCACAGCGTTAATCCAGGGAAAATCCTTTCGCGGACGTCACTAACCTGTACGACGTGCGAGCCGCCTTGGGGATCTGCGATAACTTAGGCATCGTGAAGGCGCTTGCTAATAGCTTCGAGACACTTACGAATTATAATCACAGCAGATAACACAGAGCAATAACTTTCCAGATTTATTCCCGCTTTCCTTGTCACTTGTCAATGGCACTAGATGGAGAAGCCAGAATAACTATCTTGGCATATGCCGCCACGTGCAGATGACAGTAACTTCCCAAGTGGTGTCACGGACAGGGCTTCTTGTTGCAGGCTGAGTTAGCGACTCCCAGGTGTGACCAGCAACAGGAAGCTGGGTAGGAGCTTTCCCGGCACACTGACCTGCCATCAGGAGCCAAGCAGGGCGACCGCAGGCTGTTCTTGTTGGCACCCCCTGTTTGCCAGCAACACTGCACAGCCGGGAGGTTCTGTACACGTGCTTACTGTACAGCCATTCTGTACATTTATTCGGGCTATGATTGGACTGCAGTAGCCAGCTAGGTGAACGCTCTTTCGAAAATATAGCCATCAATTCCTTTCACGGAGCAAAGAACCAACATCATTCTGATGAAGCGGAAATGTATGTATATATGCACATATGTATGCATGTCCATGTGTGTATAAATATGTATTTTTAAAAACATACGTATGCTATAATATATATATATATATATATATATATATATATATATATATATATATATATATTTTTATTTATCATATCTATACATTATATATACACATACACTATATACATGTGTGTGTGTGTGTGTGTGTGTGTGTGTGTGTGTGTGTGTGTGTGTGTGTGTGTGTGTGTGTGTGTGTGTGTGTGTGTGTGTGTGTGTGTGAGGGAGGAGGGAGGGAGGGAGGGAGGGAGGGGGGGGTGGGAAGGAGGGAGGGAGGGGAGGGAGGGGGAGGGGGAGGGGGGAGGGGAGGGGGGGGGGGGAGGGAGGGGGGAGGGGGAGGGGGAGGGGGGAGAAGAGAGAGAGAGAGAGAGAGAGAGAGAGAGAGAGAGAGAGAGAGAGAGAGAGAGAGAAGAGAGAGAGAGAGAGAGAGAGAGAGAGAGAGAGAGAGAGAGAGAGAGAGAGAGAGAGAGAGAGAGAGGAGAGGAGAGAGAGAGAGAGAGAGAGGAGAGGAGAGGAGAGAGTGTGTGTGACATGAGACACGGAGAACGAGGAGCGCTGAAGGGAGGGGGGGGGGAGACCGTGACCACGGCCAGGCCGCGCGATCGCAAGGCGTCCGAGGCACGCGCCCTTCCCGACCTTCAAGTACTCCCCGTTTTCCTCAACAACATTCGCATTCTGCCACCCCCCCCCCCCCGCCCCCCCCGCCACCCCTTCATAGAAAATAGGAGTAGGGAAAGAGAAACGGAAATGCGCTTGACCAAGGTGACGGCCGACTTCCCTCACCTTGGACGGGATAGCAACGCCGACGGAAGAGGGCGAATTCTAAATCAAGTTCCCGCATGGCCCGTTCCCCTCGCTGTCGCTGGCTTCCGAACACAGCGCCGCGACGTCCATTGGCGATGATAATCATTAGGGTCGACCGAGAGACAATCAACAGAATTATCATGAAAAGAGTAAGGTTGGCACTCGCCTGCTTTCTCCTAGGCACTCTAATTATGAAGTAATGATGTATAATTCTATCTGATGATTTGTTGAAGGTTATATTCAAATCATGGTGAAAACTACATTCATAGCTATATATAAACACAAAACTCACGCATACATACACACACATATATCTATGTGCATATGTATAATATAAATATAATATATATATATATATATATATATATATATATATATATATATATATATATATGCACACACACACACACACACACACACACAGTATATAATATTATATACATGTGTGTGTATACACACACACACATATACATACA
>NW_020869455.1:513159-535659 GCF_003789085.1 Penaeus vannamei
GGTGCTGAAATGAGTTTTCCTTCAGAATCTGTTTCCATTCTAACTTGATAGGAATATGGACCTACAGACCACTCCCCTGTTGTGTCTGGAGAGAGATGTATTTGGTGTTGCTCTGCCCTGTCTGGTGATATGTGGAAAGGTTCCCTTATGATCTGTACTTCTGTCTTACATTCACTTAATGTTCTGTCAGGTGTTATTCTAAATGGCCCTAATTTACCCTTGATATAAGATTCAACATCATCTGCTCTTTGAGCCTCTGTCGATATTGTGTATTCTCTGCTTACATCATGAATTTCTGCTGGGCGTGATATCATAACCTGTGATTGTTCAGTTTGACTTTGAGGCAGTACTGTAATACTTTGAGTGTGAGGAACTACAAATTCTTGACTAAACTGATCACTATCTCCCACAACGACCTTATGGCTAATTGTACTAAGAGAGGTCTGTGGCGGTATGACCCAGCCAATAGGAGCGGCGCCTGGTCTTACCGATACTTCTGGAATGTTTCCCCTCAATTCCCCTTCACCACTTACCCTAGTGCTAACAAGCTTTACTCCAGTTGATGAGGAAACAACTGTAGGTTCCCCAGTAGACACAACCAATGTGCTAGAAACAGGATGTTGGCTATGGTATTCCTCAACCATAGTGTCTCCTACAGTTCTATCTGGACCAGTGACTGTATAGGCTACGGTTTCATGTTTACCTGCTGGTAGACTCGTACTTACTGCAGCAGTTCCCGAAAGCTTTGGTAATACCGATACACTTGTCTGTTGTTGACCTGGCTGAGATGGTATTTGTGCTTCTGTTTGGTCTTTGTCTTTCTCCAGTTCTTCCTCAGACATAGAATTAGCCTTTTTCTTTCTATTTGCTCTGTTCCTCTTTTTCTTGGATTTTGTAAGAGGTATGTCAGTAGTAACCACAGTAGATACAGATGAAGAAACTTTACTCAAATCTCCATTACCTGTAACCAAAGGTGGAACTCTGATCTCTGGATCTACAGTTACAGTTTCTGTTTTCGTAATTTTGTCAGATACTTTGGATTTAATTTTAACCCCTTCTAGGTTTGCAGTATCTTCTAGAGCTCCAGTTTTGACATTTGGAATTTCAGCCTTCATTTTTATTTTGCCTTCAGCTACCGGGAGATCAACACTTGCCTTCTCTAGGATTTCAGCCTTCACTGCCTTGCCTTTGCCTTTAGGTAAGTCAACCTTGCCCTCAAAGCCAGGAGTTTTAAGATTTCCTTTTACTGATGGCATGTCAACTTCACCTTCTATGCTCGAGATTTCTGCAATGCCCTTGCCCTTTGGCAAGTTACCCTTTCCTCTGGATTTTGTCTTGCCTTTAACTACTGGTAAGTCAGTCGTAATTTCAGTAGATGTGATTTCTGCTTTACCCTTTAATTCAGGCATGCTTACCTTGCCTCCAAAGCCTTGGATTTCTACCTTCCCTTCACTTACTGGCATATCAACTTTAGGCCCTGTACCTCGGATATCTGGCATGTCTCCCTTTTCTCCAAAACCTGTTATCTCTACTTTACCCTTCGTTTCTGGCATGTCAATTTTCCCTCCAAAGCCTGAAGTTTTCGCTTTTCCTTTAACTTGTGGCTTGTCAATTCTGCCTTCAAAACCAGGGGCTTTGGCACTGCCCTTGATTTCTGGCATGTCAATCTTGTTGAAAAATTCTGGCATGTCAACCTTGCCCTTGATTTCTGGCATGTCAACCTTGCCCTCGATTTCTGGCATGTCAACCTTGCCCTTCATCTCTGGGATGTCAACCTTTCCTCCAAAGCCTGGGCCCTTGATTCCCTTGCCCTTCATCCATGGGGACCTTGTCTGGATGTCAACCTCCTTCAAAAGCCTGGCATGTCAACCTTTCCTTTCCTGGCATGTCAACCTTGCCCCTGGCATGTCAAATCTTTTCATCTCCTTCCTCTGGCATGTCAACCTTTCCTCCTTCCTCCTCAAACCTTGCCTGGCATGTCAACCTTGCCCTTCATCTCTGGCATGTCAACCTTTTCCTCCAAAGCCTGCATGTCAACCTTTCCTCCAAAACTCAACTGCCCTTGATTTCGGGCATGTCAATCTTGCCCTTCATCTCTGGCATGTCAACCTTTCCTTCAAAGCCTGGCATGTCAAAGCCTGGCACAATCTTGCCCTTCATCTCTGGCATGTCAACCTTTCCTCCAAAGCCTGCATTCAACACTTGCCCTTGATTCAGGCATGTCAACCTTGCCCATTCATCTCTGGCATCAACCTTTTCTCAAAGCCTGGGATTCCAACATTGCCCTTAATTTCAGGCATGTCAATCTTGCCCTTCATTCTGCATGGCAACCTTCTCCAAAGCCTGGCATGTCAACCTTTCCTTCAAAGGCATGTCAACCTTGCTGGCATGTCAACCTTGCCTTCCTGGCATGTCAACCTTTGCCTTTGATTTCTTGTCAACCTTTCCTTCAAAGCCTGGCATGTCAACCTTGCCCTTCATCTCTGGCATGTCAACCTTTCCTCCAAAGCCTGGGATTCCAACATTGCCCTTAATTTCAGGCATGTCAATCTTGCCCTTCATCTCTGGCATGTCAACTTTTCCTCCAAAGCCTGGCATGTCAACCTTTCCTTCCTGGCATGTCAACCTTGCCCTTCATCTCTGGCATGTCAACCTTGCCCTTGATTTCTGGCATGTCAATCTTGCCCTTCATCTCTGGCATGTCAACCTTTCCTCCAAAGCCTGGCATGTCAACCTTTCCTTCAAAGCCTGGCATGTCAACCTTACCTCAAAGCCTGGTCATGTCCAAACTTTCCTTCAAAGCCTGGCATGTCAACCTTTCCCTTCAAATCTCTGGCATGTCAACCCTTGCCCTTCATCTCTGGCAGTCAACCTTTTTCCTCCCCTTCAGGCATGTCAATCTTTGCTCTGGCATGTCAACCTTTCCTCCAAAGCCTGGCATGTCAACCTTGCCCTTCATCTCTGGCATGTCAACTTTTCCTCCAAAGCCTGGCATGTCAACCTTTCCTTCAAAGCCTGGCATGTCAACCTTGCCCTTCATCTCTGGCATGTCAACCTTTCCTCCAAAGCCTGGGATTCCAACATTGCCCTTGATTTCAGCATGTCAACTTTGCCCTTCATCTCTGGCATGTCAACCTTTCCTCCAAAGCCTGGCATGTCAACCTTTCCTTCAAAGCCTGGCATGTCAATCAATGTCAACCTTGCCCTTCATCTGGCATGTCAACTTTTCCTCCAAAGCCTGGCATGTCAACCTTTCCTCAAAGCCTGCATGTCCCTTGCCCTTCATCTCTGGCATGTCAACCTTTCCTCCAAAGCCTGGGATTCCAACATTGCCTTAATTCAGGCATGTCAACTTTTCCTCCAAAGCCTGGCATGTCAACCTTTCCTCCAAAGCCTGGCATGTCAACCTTTCCTTCATCTCTGTCAACCTTTCCTCCAAAGCCTGGCATGTCAATCTTGCCCTTCATTTCTCTGCATGTCAACCTTTTCCTCCAAAAGCCTGGCATGTCAACCTTCATCTCTGGCATGTCAAATTCCCTCCAAAGCCTGGCATGTCAACCTTTCCTTCAAAAGCCTCGCATGTCAACCTTGCCCTTCATCTCTGGCATGTCAACCTTTCCTCCAAAGCCCTGCATTTCAATCTTTGCCCTTCATCTCTGGCATGTCAACCTTTCCTCCAAAGCCTGGGATTCCAACATTGCCCTTGATTTCAGGCATGTCAATCTTGCCCTTCATCTCTGCATGTCAATCCAAAGCCTGGCATGTCAACCTTTCCTTCAAAGCCTGGCATGTCAACCTTGCCCTTCATCCTGGCATGTCAACCTCCAAAGCCTGGCATGTCAACCTTTCCTCCAAAGCATGGCATGTCAACCTTTCCTCCAAAAAATGTCAAATTGGCATGTCATCTCCAAAGCCTGGGATCAACATTGCCCTTGATTTCAGGCATGTCAATCTTGCCCTTCATCTCTGGCATGTCAACCTTTCTGTCAATCCTGCATGTCAACCTTTCCTCCAAAGCTGTCAAAACCTTGATTTCAGGCATGTCAATCTTGCCCTTCATCTCTGGCATGTCAACTTTTCCTCCAAAGCCTGGCATGTCAACCTTTCCTTCAAGCCCCATGTCACCTTGCCTCTCTCTGGCATGTCAACCTTTCCTCCAAAGCCCTGTCAACCTTTCCTCAAAGCCTGGCATGTCAACCTTCCTTCAAGCCCATCTCAACCTTTTCCAAAGCCTGGCATGTCAACCTTTGCCCTTCATCTCTGGCATGTCAACCTCTGTCCTCAATTGCCTTGGGCATGTCAACCTTGCCCTTCATCTCTGGCATGTCAACCTCCTTTCAAAGGCCTGGCATGTTCAACCTTTCTCCAAAGCCTTGGGATTCCAACATTGCCCTTGATTTTCAGGCATGTCAATCTTGCCTTTCATCTCTGGCATGTCAACCTTTCCTCAAAAGCCTGGGATTCCAACAGCCTCAGGCATGTCAATCTTGCCCTTCATCTCTGGCATGTCAACCTTTCCTCCAAAGCCTGGCATGTCAAATCTTCCCTTTCCTGGCATGTCAACCTTTCCTTCCAAAGCCTGGCAATGTCAACCTTGCCCTTCATCTCTGGCATGTCAATCATCTCTTTGTCAACCTTTCTCCAAAGCCTGCGCAAACATTGCCCTTGTCAGGCATTTCAATCTTGCCCTTCATCTCTGGCATGTCAACCTTTCCTCCAAAAGCCTGGGCAATGATTCAGGCATGTCAATCTTGCCCTTCATCTCTGGCATGTCAAACTTTCCTCAAAGCCTGCATGTCAACCTTTCCTTCAAAGCCCGGATGTCAAACTTTGCCCTTAAATCCTGGCATGTCAACCTTGCCCTTCATCTCTGGCATGTCAACCCTTTCCTCCAAAGCCTGGGATTCCAACATTGCCCTTGATTTCAGGCATGTCAACCTTGCCCTTCATCTCTGGCATGTCAACCTTTCCTCCAAAGCCTGGGGCATGTCAAACCTTTTCAAAGGCATGTTCAACCTTTCTTCAAAGGGCATGTCAAATCTTCCCTTTCTCTGGCATGTCAACCTTTCCTCAAAGCCTGGAATTCCAAACATTGCCCTTGATTTCAGGCCATGTCCATCTTGCCCTTCATCTCTGGCGCATGTCAACTTTCCTCCAAAGCCTGGCAGTCAACCTTCCTCAAAGCCTTTGCCAACCTCCTCCTTCAAAGCTGGCATGTTCAACCTTGCCCTTCATCTCTGGCATGTCAACTCTTTCCTCCAAAGCCTGTCATTCCAACATTTTGCCCTTGCCTCAGGCATGTCAATCTTGCCCTTCATCTCTGGCATGTCAACCTTTCCTCCAAAGCCTGGGATTCCAACATTGCCCTTGATTTCAGGCATGTCAATCTTGCCCTTCATCTCTGGCATGTCAACCTTTCCTTCAAAGCCTGGCATGTCAACATTCCTTCTGGCATTCAACTCTGCCCTTCATCTCTGCATGCATTCAACCTTTCCTCCAAAAGCCTGCTGGGATTCCAACATTGCCCTGATTCAGGCATGTCAATCTTGCCCTTCATCTCCATGTCAATCTCAAAAGCCTGGCATGTCAACCTTTCCTTCAAAGCCAGGCATGTCAACCTTGCCCTTCATCTCTGGCATGTCAACCTTTCCTCCAAAGCCTGGGATTCCAACATTGCCCTTGATTTCGGGCATGTCAAATCTTGCCTTCATCTCTGGCAATGTCAACCTTTCCTCCAAAGCCTGGCATGCTTCCCTTCTTCTCGCCAGGCAAAACAACCTTGCCACATTCACATCTGGCATTCAACCTTTTCCTCCAAAGCCTGGGATTCCAACTTGCCCTTGATTTCAGGCATGTCAAATCTTGCCTTCAATCTCTGGCATGTCAACTTTCCTCCAAAGCCTGGGCATGTCAACCCTATTCTCAAAGCCAGGCATGTCAACCTTTTCCTCAAAGCCCTGGATTCCAACATTGCCCTTGATTTCAGGCATGTCAATCTTGCCCTTGATTTCTGGCATGTCAACCTTGCCCTTGATCTCTGGCATGTCAACCTTTCCTCCAAAGCCTGGCATGTCAACCTTGCCCTTCATCTCTGGCATGTCAACCTTTCCTCCAAAGCCTGGGATTCCAACATTGCCCTTGATTTCAGGCATGTCAATCTTGCCCTTCATCTCTGGCATGTCAACCTTTCCTCCAAAGCCTGGCATGTCAACCTTTCCTTCAAAGCCTGGCATGTCAACCTTGCCCTTCATCTCTGGCATGTCAACCTTTCCTCCAAAGCCTGGGATTCCAACATTGCCCTTGATTTCAGGCATGTCAATCTTGCCCTTCATCTCTGGCATGTCAACCTTTCCTCCAAAGCCTGGCATGTCAACCTTGCCCTTCATCTCTGCATGTCAACCTTTCCTCCAAAAGCCTGGCATGTCAAACCTTTCCTCAAAGCCTGGCATGTCAAATTTCCTTCAAAGCCTGGCATGTCAATCTTGCCCTTCATCTCTGGCATGTCAACCTTTCCTCCAAAGCCTGGGATTCCAACATTGCCCTTGATTTCAGGCATGTCAATCTTGCCCTTTCATCTCTGGCATGTCAACCTTTCCTTCAAAGCCTGGCATGTCAACCTTTCCTCCAAAGCCTGGCATGTCAACCTTTCCTTCAAAGCCTGGCATGTCAACTTGCCTTCATCTCTGGCATGTCAACCTTTCCTCCAAGCCTGGGATTCCAAACACTGCCCTCATCTCTGGCATGCCTGCATGTCAACCTTCCTCCAAAGCCTGGGATTCCAACATTGCCTTTGATTTCTGGCATGTCAATCTTCCCCTTCATCTCTGGCATGTCAACCTTTCCTCCAAAGCCTGGCATGTCAACCTTTCCTCCAAAGCCTGGCATGTCAACCTTTCCTTCAAAGCCTGGCATGTCAACCTTGCCCTTCATCTCTGGCATGTCAACCTTTCCTCCAAAGCCTGGCAAAATGCAAAACCTTTCCTCAAAGCCCCTGGCATGTCAACCTTGCAATCTGGCATGTCAACCTTTCCTCCAAAGCCTGGCATGTCAACCTTTCCTTCAAAGCCTGGCATGTCAACATTGCCTCCAAAGCCTGGAAGTCCAACACTGCCCTTTATCTCTGGCATGTCAACCTTTCCTCCAAAGCCTGGGATCTCAGCACTGCCCTTGATTTCTGGCTTGTCAACCTTGCCCTTCATCTCTGGCATGTCTATCCTGCCTTCAAAGCCTGGAAGTCCAACACTGCCCTTAATTTCTGGCATGTCAACTTTTCCTCCAAAGCCTGGTAACTCAGCTTTGCCTTTGATATCTGGCATGTCTACCTTGGCGCCAAAGACTGGGATTTCTGGCATGTCAACCTTGCCTCTAAACCCTTGAATATCTGCTCTACCATCGAGATCTGGCATACCAATTTTGCTTCCAAAGCCTGGAATGTCAACATTTCCATTCATTTCTGGCATGCTAATTCTGCCACTAAATCCTGCAACATCAGTATTAGCTTTGATATCAGGCACAGTTCCTTGGATTTCACCCCTACCCTTTATTTCAGGCATACCGATCTTGCCTTTAACTTCTGGAATTTCAACGCTACCCTTTACATGTGGGCTTTTAATACGGCCTTCAAAGTCTGGGATATCAAGACTACCATTGATATCTGATCCACTAGTCTTTATTCCAATACCAGAAGCATCTATTCCAACTTCAGGAACATCTGCATTTATATCTATGCTTCCAATATTCATGTCAACATCTGGAGACTTGACCTTGAATTTCTTTCCCTTTCGCATAGGTGGAACTGGAGCCTCAGCAGAGATGTTAAAGTCAGGTTGATCTGGCTTTACATCTACATCAAGACCAGTTGAAATTTCTCCACTAACACTAGGAGGCTTTCCTTTACCAAAGCAAGATCCAAATGACATCTTAGGCTTTCCTGAGGCCTTAACCTTTTTGTTCTTAATTTCAGGAGAATCGACCTCAACTGCAATACTACCTTTTGGTCTTTCAAGGCCTGCATCTATGCTTTCAACTTCTCCACTAACTTTCCCTCCAACCTCTGCTGCCATATATGGCTCTTCTTTGCCTGGTTTGCCCAAGCAAGCACAGGGACCAAGTTTTGCTTTCTTTGTCTTTAGTTCAGTCTTTGGTATCTCTCCTGAACCTGATAAAACTGGGCTCTTGACCTCCCCTTTAATTTCTGCACTTGGCAATGTAGGGCCGGATGGTACAGTGACCTCAACTTTGGGAAGATCCCCCTTAATATCTCCTGAAATACTTGGAGCACTTACTTCAACATCAGCATCCCCCTTTGTCTTCAATTTCGGCATTTCCCCTTTTATATTCAATTCAGGCGAACCAATACTAGCTTTAACTTCAGGAAGCTTTGGAACATTCCTCTTCATTTCAATTTCTGGTATATCTGCTCTGCCACCGATTTCTGCCTGAACTTTTGGTATATCAGGAATATCACCCTTGATTTCCAGGGAGGGTTCAAAATCTGGCTCATCGATCTTCATTTCTATGTCCCCTCTTGCTTCAGGTACTTCGCCTCGTATTTGTGCTCCTGGGACTTCAAGATCCACTTCTTTGATCTTTGGTTCCTTGGGTTTACCAAAGCAAGATCCCAAGTTGACTTTAGGCTTTCCAGATACCTTTTTACCTTTAACTTCCACTTTAGGTGATTCGATATCAATTTCACCTTCAATATCAGGACTTTTCACACTTACTCCTGCTTCAACATCAGGACGTTGCACACTTGCTTCTGCACTAATATCAGGGCTCGGTACACGTGCTCCTACACCAACATCAGGACTCTTTACAGAAAGACTTCCTGGTTTATATTCACCGTCTACTTCACCCTTTGCCTTTCCAAAGCAGGGTCCCAATCTCGACTTTGGTTTTCCTCTTTTTATCTTTATATCTGGAGAGTCTACATCAATATGACCCTCTACTTCTGGGGCCCTGACTGAAACCTCGGCTCCTGCTTTAGGTCTTTCAGCATCAATTTTCTCCGGTTTATATTCACCCTCAATTCCAGCTCCTTTAGGCTTACCGAAACAGGATCCTAACTTTGCTTTTGGTTTTCCTGCCTTAACTTTCATGTCTGGAGACCAACTTCACCGCTGACAGATGGACCTTTAACTTCTACTTTACCTGGTTTGTATTCGCCTTCTACGTCTACATCTTTTCCTTTGCCGAAACATGGTCCAAATTTCATCTTCGGTTTGCCTGATACTTTTCCTCCTTTCACTTTAACTTCTGGGGATTCAATATCAGCTTCAACCTTTCCTTCAGGAAGGGTAATATCTGCACTAGGACCTGCAATTCCTGCTCCTTCAACTTTGATGTGTGGCTCTGCAGAAATGGTTCCTTCAACACCAGCATCAGCTGATATATCACCACGGGCACTAGGTGGTTTTGCTTTCCCAAAGCAAGATCCTAATGACATTTTAGGCTTACCTGAAGCTTTACTTTCTTACCCTTTATCTCAGGAGATTCAACATCTACTCCAACACTACCTTTGGGTCCTTCTACGCTCACATCTACGCCTTCAACTTCTCCACTTACTTTTCCTCCAGCTTCTGCTGCCATGTATGGTTCTTCTTTGCCAATTTTGCCTGATTTGCCTAAACAAGCACATGGACCAAGTTTGGCTTTCTTTGTCTTTAGTTCAGCCTTTGGTAGTTGGCTGATCCCGAGATCTCTGGACCTTTCAATTCTCCCTTGATTTCTGCACTTGGTAATTCAGGGCCTGCTGGTAGAGACACTTCAGCTTTAGGAATATCAATGCTTGGTAAGTCACCTTTAATATCTCCTTCAATTTTACCACTTGGGAACTCAGGTGTTTCAATATTTATTCCCTTAATGTCTCCTGAAATACTTGGAACATTTATTCCAATGTCACCTTCGGTTTTCAGTTTTGGTAACTCTCCTTCCACTTTCAATTCAGGTGCATCCACACTTGCCTCTATCTTTGGAAGTGCTGGCACATTACCCTTGATTTCAATTTCTGGAATATCTGCTTTCCCTCCTATTTCAGCTTCTACTTTGGGATATCTGGAATATCACCTTTGATTTTTATGGAAGGTTCAAAATCAGGTAGATCTGCATCCACATCCAAATGACCTTTCAATTCTGGTACTTCTGGCATTGAAGGTCCCTTTACTTTTACTGATGGTTCAACATCAATACTTGGACCTTCCACTGATATTTTACCTCCCATGCTTGGTTTTTCGGGACGAATCTTGATGCTTCCTGGTTCTACATCAGCATCTATATCTACATCTGGAGGTGATGCCTTTCCAATGCATGAAGCACATAGTGGAGCAGATTTTCCTTTTACCTTCTTATTCTTCACTTTCATCTCAGGACCCTTGACATCTACTTCAGCTTTTCCAGTAGGCACTTCACCTTCTACTCTTGGACCTTCAATGTCTATTTCTCCTTTAACTTTGGGTTCTTTGGGTTTGCCAAAGCATGATCCTAGTTTGGCTTTTGGCTTTCCAGAAACCTTTTTACCCTTCACTTCTACTTCAGGCGATTCAATATCAATTTCACCTTCAATGTCAGGACGCTTGACGCTGGCTCCTGCACTTACTTCAGGACCTTCTACGTCAACTCTTCCTGGCTTGTATTCCCCTTCCAGTTTTCCACTCTTGGGTTTTCCAAAGCATGATCCAAATTTGGTCTTTGGTTTACTGCCTTTCACCTTTATCTCAGGAGACTCTAGATCAACATCACCCTTAATAGCAGGAGATTGGACTGAAACTCCAGCCTCTGCTTCAGGTCCTTCTACACTTACTTTTCCTGGTTTATATTCACCCTCAATTCAGGTGATTTTGGTTTTCCAAAGCAGGATCCAAACTTTGATTTGGTTTTCCTCCTTTCAATTTCATCAGGTGAATCAACACTAATATCACCCTTCATCTCAGCTGATGCACCACCAATTTCACCAGAGACTGCTGGACTTTCAGCTGAAATTTAGCAGGCTTATATTCGATTTCTCCTTCTGGGCTTTTGGGTTTCCAAAGCAGGATCCTAGTTTAGACTTGGGCTTTTCTCCTTTGATTTTGGCTTTAGGTGATTCAACACTAATATCTCCACTCATTTCAGGAGAGGCGGCACCAACTTCACCGCTGACAGATGGACCTTTAACTTCTACTTTACCTGGTTTGTATTCGCCTTCTACGTCTACATCTTTTCCTTTGCGAAACATGGTCCAAATTTCATCTTCGGTTTGCCTGATACTTTTCCTCCTTTCACTTTAACTTCTGGGGATTCAATATCAGCTTCAACCTTTCCTTCAGGAAGGGTAATATCTGCACTAGGACCTGCAATTCCTGCTCCTTCAACTTTGATGTGTGGCTCTGCAGAAATGGTTCCTTCAACACCAGCATCAGCTGATATATCACCACGGGCACTAGGTGGTTTTGCTTTCCCAAAGCAAGATCCTAATGACATTTTAGGCTTACCTGAAGCCTTTACTTTCTTACCCTTTATCTCAGGAGATTCAACATCTACTCCAACACTACCTTTGGGTCCTTCTACGCTCACATCTACGCCTTCAACTTCTCCACTTACTTTTCCTCCAGCTTCTGCTGCCATGTATGGTTCTTCTTTGCCAATTTTGCCTGATTTGCCTAAACAAGCACATGGACCAAGTTTGGCTTTCTTTGTCTTTAGTTCAGCCTTTGGTAGTTGGGCTGATCCCGAGATCTCTGGACCTTTCAATTCTCCCTTGATTTCTGCACTTGGTAATTCAGGGCCTGCTGGTAGAGACACTTCAGCTTTAGGAATATCAATGCTTGGTAAGTCACCTTTAATATCTCCTTCAATTTTACCACTTGGGAACTCAGGTGTTTCAATATTTATTCCCTTAATATCTCCTGAAATACTTGGAACATTTATTCCAATGTCAATGTCACCTTCGGTTTTCAGTTTTGGTAACTCTCCTTCCACTTTCAATTCAGGTGCATCCACACTTGCCTCTATTGGAAGTGCTGGCACATTACCCTTGATTTCAATTTCTGGAATATCTGCTTTCCCTCCTATTTCAGCTTCTACTTTTGGGATATCTGGAATATCACCTTTGATTTTTATGGAAGGTTCAAAATCAGGTAGATCTGCATCCACATCCAAATGACCTTTCAATTCTGGTACTTCTGGCATTGAAGGTCCCTTTACTTTTACTGATGGTTCAACATCAATACTTGGACCTTCCACTGATATTTTACCTCCCATGCTTGGTTTTTCGGGACGAATCTTGATGCTTCCTGGTTCTACATCAGCATCTATATCTATCTGGAGGTGATGCCTTTCCAATGCATGAAGCACATAGTGGAGCAGATTTTCCTTTTACCTTCTTATTCTTCACTTTCATCTCAGGACCCTTGACATCTACTTCAGCTTTTCCAGTAGGCACTTCACCTTCTACTCTTGGACCTTCAATGTCTATTTCTCCTTTAACTTTGGGTTCTTTGGGTTTGCCAAAGCATGATCCTAGTTTGGCTTTTGGCTTTCCAGAAACCTTTTTACCCTTCACTTCTACTTCAGGCGATTCAATATCAATTTCACCTTCAATGTCAGGACGCTTGACGCTGGCTCCTGCACTTACTTCAGGACCTTCTACGTCAACTCTTCCTGGCTTGTATTCCCCTTCCAGTTTTCCACTCTTGGGTTTTCCAAAGCATGATCCAAATTTGGTCTTTGGTTTACTGCCTTTCACCTTTATCTCAGGAGACTCTAGATCAACATCACCCTTAATAGCAGGAGATTGGACTGAAACTCCAGCCTCTGCTTCAGGTCCTTCTACACTTACTTTTCCTGGTTTATATTCACCCTCAATTTCAGGTGATTTTGGTTTTCCAAAGCAGGATCCAAACTTTGATTTGGGTTTTCCTCCTTTCAATTTAACATCAGGTGAATCAACCTTAATGTCGCCCTTAACTTCGGCTGATGGAACCGCTACTTCACCACTTACTTCTGGGCCTTCAACATCAATGCTTGGTTTATATTCTCCTTCAACTTTTGGGCCTTTGGACTTACCAAAGCAAGATCCTAATTTTGATTTAGGTTTCTCCCCTTTGATTTTAGCTTTGGGCTGTTCAGCACTGATCTCTGCACTTATCTCTGGTGAGGCAACAGCAATTTCACCACTAACTTCTGGACTCTCGGCACTAACTTTGACTGGCTTATATTTCACCTTCCACCTTTGGCCCTTTGGGTTTTCCAAAGCAGGATCCTAGTTTAGACTTGGGCTTTTCTCCTTTGATTTTGGCTTCAGGTGATTCAACACTAATATCTCCACTCATTTCAGGAGAGGCAGCACCAACTTCACCGCTGACAGATGGACCTTTAACTTCTACTTTACCTGGTTTGTATTCGCCTTCTACGTCTACATCTTTTCCTTTGCCGAAACATGGTCCAAATTTCATCTTCGGTTTGCCTGATACTTTCCTCCTTTCACTTTAACTTCTGGGGATTCAATATCAGCTTCAACCTTTCCTTCAGGAAGGGTAAATCTGCACTAGGACCTGCAATTCCTGCTCCTTCAACTTTGATGTGTGGCTCTGCAGAAATGGTTCCTTCAACACCAGCATCAGCTGATATATCACCACGGGCACTAGGTGGTTTTGCTTTCCCAAAGCAAGATCCTAATGACATTTTAGGCTTACCTGAAGCCTTTACTTTCTTACCCTTTATCTCAGGAGATTCAACATCTACTCCAACACTACCTTTGGGTCCTTCTACGCTCACATCTACGCCTTCAACTTCTCCACTTACTTTTCCTCCAGCTTCTGCTGCCATGTATGGTTCTTCTTTGCCAATTTTGCCTGATTTGCCTAAACAAGCACATGGACCAAGTTTGGCTTTCTTTGTCTTTAGTTCAGCCTTTGGTAGTTGGGCTGATCCCGAGATCTCTGGACCTTTCAATTCTCCCTTGATTTCTGCACTTGGTAATTCAGGGCCTGCTGGTAGAGACACTTCAGCTTTAGGAATATCAATGCTTGGTAAGTCACCTTTAATATCTCCTTCAATTTTACCACTTGGGAACTCAGGTGTTTCAATATTTATTCCCTTAATGTCTCCTGAAATACTTGGAACATTTATTCCAATGTCAATGTCACCTTCGGTTTTCAGTTTTGGTAACTCTCCTTCCACTTTCAATTCAGGTGCATCCACACTTGCCTCTATCTTTGGAAGTGCTGGCACATTACCCTTGATTTCAATTTCTGGAATATCTGCTTTCCCTCCTATTTCAGCTTCTACTTTTGGGATATCTGGAATATCACCTTTGATTTTTATGGAAGGTTCAAAATCAGGTAGATCTGCATCCACATCCAAATGACCTTTCAATTCTGGTACTTCTGGCATTGAAGGTCCCTTTACTTTTACTGATGGTTCAACATCAATACTTGGACCTTCCACTGATATTTTACCTCCCATGCTTGGTTTTTCGGGACGAATCTTGATGCTTCCTGGTTCTACATCAGCATCTATATCTACATCTGGAGGTGATGCCTTTCCAATGCATGAAGCACATAGTGGAGCAGATTTTCCTTTTACCTTCTTATTCTTTACTTTCATCTCAGGACCCTTGACATCTACTTCAGCTTTTCCAGTAGGCACTTCACCTTCTACTCTTGGACCTTCAATGTCTATTTCTCCTTTGGGTTCTTTGGGTTTGCCAAAGCATGATCCTAGTTTGGCTTTTGGCTTTCCAGAAACCTTTTTACCCTTCACTTCTACTTCAGGCGATTCAATATCAATTTCACCTTCAATGTCAGGACGCTTGACGCTGGCTCCTGCACTTACTTCAGGACCTTCTACGTCAACTCTTCCTGGCTTGTATTCCCCTTCCAGTTTTCCACTCTTGGGTTTTCCAAAGCATGATCCAAATTTGGTCTTTGGTTTACTGCCTTTCACCTTTATCTCAGGAGACTCTAGATCAACATCACCCTTAATAGCAGGAGATTGGACTGAAACTCCAGCCTCTGCTTCAGGTCCTTCTACACTTACTTTTCCTGGTTTATATTCACCCTCAATTTCAGGTGATTTTGGTTTTCCAAAGCAGGATCCAAACTTTGATTTGGGTTTTCCTCCTTTCAATTTAACATCAGGTGAATCAACACTAATATCACCCTTCATCTCAGCTGATGCACCACCAATTTCACCAGAGACTGCTGGACTTTCAGCTGAAATTTTAGCAGGCTTATATTCGATTTCTCCTTCTGGGCTTTTGGGTTTCCCAAAGCAGGATCCTAGTTTAGACTTGGGCTTTTCTCCTTTGATTTTGGCTTTAGGTGATTCAACACTAATATCTCCACTCATTTCAGGAGAGGCGGCACCAACTTCACCGCTGACAGATGGACCTTTAACTTCTACTTTACCTGGTTTGTATTCGCCTTCTACGTCTACATCTTTTCCTTTGCCGAAACATGGTCCAAATTTCATCTTCGGTTTGCCTGATACTTTTCCTCCTTTCACTTTAACTTCTGGGGATTCAATATCAGCTTCAACCTTTCCTTCAGGAAGGGTAATATCTGCACTAGGACCTGCAATTCCTGCTCCTTCAACTTTGATGTGTGGCTCTGCAGAAATGGTTCCTTCAACACCAGCATCAGCTGATATATCACCACGGGCACTAGGTGGTTTTGCTTTCCCAAAGCAAGATCCTAATGACATTTTAGGCTTACCTGAAGCCTTTACTTTCTTACCCTTTATCTCAGGAGATTCAACATCTACTCCAACACTACCTTTGGGTCCTTCTACGCTCACATCTACGCCTTCAACTTCTCCACTTACTTTTCCTCCAGCTTCTGCTGCCATGTATGTTCTTCTTTGCCAATTTTGCCTGATTTGCCTAAACAAGCACATGGACCAAGTTTGGCTTTCTTTGTCTTTAGTTCAGCCTTTGGTAGTTGGGCTGATCCCGAGATCTCTGGACCTTTCAATTCTCCCTTGATTTCTGCACTTGGTAATTCAGGGCCTGCTGGTAGAGACACTTCAGCTTTAGGAATATCAATGCTTGGTAAGTCACCTTTAATATCTCCTTCAATTTTACCACTTGGGAACTCAGGTGTTTCAATATTTATTCCCTTAATATCTCCTGAAATACTTGGAACATTTATTTCAATGTCACCTTCGGTTTTCAGTTTTGGTAACTCTCCTTCCACTTTCAATTCAGGTGCATCCACACTTGCCTCTATCTTTGGAAGTGCTGGCACATTACCCTTGATTTCAATTTCTGGAATATCTGCTTTCCCTCCTATTTCAGCTTCTACTTTTGGGATATCTGGAATATCACCTTTGATTTTTATGGAAGGTTCAAAATCAGGTAGATCTGCATCCACATCCAAATGACCTTTCAATTCTGGTACTTCTGGCATTGAAGGTCCCTTTACTTTTACTGATGGTTCAACATCAATACTTGGACCTTCCACTGATATTTTACCTCCCATGCTTGGTTTTTCGGGACGAATCTTGATGCTTCCTGGTTCTACATCAGCATCTATATCTACATCTGGAGGAGATGCCTTTCCAATGCATGAAGCACATAGTGGAGCAGATTTTCCTTTTACCTTCTTATTCTTCACTTTCATCTCAGGACCCTTGACATCTACTTCAGCTTTTCCAGTAGGCACTTCACCTTCTACTCTTGGACCTTCAATGTCTATTTCTCCTTTAACTTTGGGTTCTTTGGGTTTGCCAAAGCAAGATCCTAGTTTGGCTTTTGGCTTTCCAGAAACCTTTTTACCCTTCACTTCTACTTCAGGCGATTCAATATCAATTTCTCCTTCAATATCAGGACGCTTGACGCTGGCTCCTGCACTTACTTCAGGACCTTCTACGTCAACTCTTCCTGGCTTGTATTCCCCTTCCAGTTTTCCACTCTTGGGTTTTCCAAAGCATGATCCAAATTTGGTCTTTGGTTTACTGCCTTTCACCTTTATCTCAGGAGACTCTAGATCAACATCACCCTTAATAGCAGGAGATTGGACTGAAACTCCAGCCTCTGCTTCAGGTCCTTCTACACTTACTTTTCCTGGTTTATATTCACCCTCAATTTCAGGTGATTTTGGTTTTCCAAAGCAGGATCCAAACTTTGATTTGGGTTTTCCTCCTTTCAATTTAACATCAGGTGAATCAACCTTAATGTCGCCCTTAACTTCGGCTGATGGAACCGCTACTTCACCACTTACTTCTGGGCCTTCAACATCAATGCTTGGTTTATATTCTCCTTCAACTTTTGGGCCTTTGGACTTACCAAAGCAAGATCCTAATTTTGATTTAGGTTTCTCCCCTTTGATTTTAGCTTTGGGCTGTTCAGCACTGATCTCTGCACTTATCTCTGGTGAGGCAACAGCAATTTCACCACTAACTTCTGGACTCTCGGCACTAACTTTGACTGGCTTATATTCACCTTCCACCTTTGGCCCTTTGGGTTTTCCAAAGCAGGATCCTAGTTTAGACTTGGGCTTTTCTCCTTTGATTTTGGCTTCAGGTGATTCAACACTAATATCTCCACTCATTTCAGGAGAGGCGGCACCAACTTCACCGCTGACAGATGGACCTTTAACTTCTACTTTACCTGGTTTGTATTCGCCTTCTACGTCTACATCTTTTCCTTTGCCGAAACATGGTCCAAATTTCATCTTCGGTTTGCCTGATACTTTTCCTCCTTTCACTTTAACTTCTGGGGATTCAATATCAGCTTCAACCTTTCCTTCAGGAAGGGTAATATCTGCACTAGGACCTGCAATTCCTGCTCCTTCAACTTTGATGTGTGGCTCTGCAGAAATGGTTCCTTCAACACCAGCATCAGCTGATATATCACCACGGGCACTAGGTGGTTTTGCTTTCCCAAAGCAAGATCCTAATGACATTTTAGGCTTACCTGAAGCCTTTACTTTCTTACCCTTTATCTCAGGAGATTCAACATCTACTCCAACACTACCTTTGGGTCCTTCTACGCTCACATCTACGCCTTCAACTTCTCCACTTACTTTTCCTCCAGCTTCTGCTGCCATGTATGGTTCTTCTTTGCCAATTTTGCCTGATTTGCCTAAACAAGCACATGGACCAAGTTTGGCTTTCTTTGTCTTTAGTTCAGCCTTTGGTAGTTGGGCTGATCCCGAGATCTCTGGACCTTTCAATTCTCCCTTGATTTCTGCACTTGGTAATTCAGGGCCTGCTGGTAGAGACACTTCAGCTTTAGGAATATCAATGCTTGGTAAGTCACCTTTAATATCTCCTTCAATTTTACCACTTGGGACTCAGGTGTTTCAATATTTATTCCCTTAATATCTCCTGAAATACTTGGAACATTTATTCCAATGTCAATGTCACCTTCGGTTTTCAGTTTTGGTAACTCTCCTTCCACTTTCAATTCAGGTGCATCCACACTTGCCTCTATCTTTGGAAGTGCTGGCACATTACCCTTGATTTCAATTTCTGGAATATCTGCTTTCCCTCCTATTTCAGCTTCTACTTTTGGGATATCTGGAATATCACCTTTGATTTTTATGGAAGGTTCAAAATCAGGTAGATCTGCATCCACATCCAAATGACCTTTCATTTCTGGTACTTCTGGCATTGAAGGTCCCTTTACTTTTACTGATGGTTCAACATCAATACTTGGACCTTCCACTGATATTTTACCTCCCATGCTTGGTTTTTCGGGACGAATCTTGATGCTTCCTGGTTCTACATCAGCATCTATATCTACATCTGGAGGTGATGCCTTTCCAATGCATGAAGCACATAGTGGAGCAGATTTTCCTTTTACCTTCTTATTCTTCACTTTCATCTCAGGACCCTTGACATCTACTTCAGCTTTTCCAGTAGGCACTTCACCTTCTACTCTTGGACCTTCAATGTCTATTTCTCCTTTAACTTTGGGTTCTTTGGGTTTGCCAAAGCAAGATCCTAGTTTGGCTTTTGGCTTTCCAGAAACCTTTTTACCCTTCACTTCTACTTCAGGCGATTCAATATCAATTTCACCTTCAATGTCAGGGCGCTTGATGCTGGCTCCTGCACTCACTTCAGGACCTTCTACATCAACTCTGCCTGGCTTGTATTCCCCTTCCAGTTTTCCACTCTTGGGTTTTCCAAAGCATGATCCAAATTTGGTCTTTGGTTTACTTCCTTTCACCTTTATATCTGGAGATTCTATGTCAATATCACCTTTAACATCAGGAGAACTGACTGAAACCTCTGCCTTTGCTTCGGGTCTCTCAGTACTAACTTTATATTCGCCTTCTACTCCAGGTGTTTTAGGCTTACCAAAACATGATCCCAATTTAGATTTTGGTTTTTCTCCCTTAATTTTCACATCTGGTGATTCAATACTTACATCACCTTTAAGCTCAGGTGATGAAACATCAACTTCTGCACTTATCTCTGGTCTTTCAGCTTCAACCTTTCCTTCAATTTCTGCCGATTTAGATTTCCCAAAACAAGACCCTAATTTAGCTTTTGGCTTCTTTCCTTTAATCTCTGCATCAGGATGTTTAATGCTTGCATCTGCACTTAGCTTTGGTGATTTAATGTTTCCACCTACCTCTGGTGATTTGACACTCACCTCACCACTAACCGAGGGCTCATCAATGTTTAGTTTGGCTGGTTGATATTCACCCTCTGCATTCGGCTCTTTAGGCTTCCCAAAACAAGATCCCAACTTAGCTTTGGGCTTTCCTCCTTTAACATCACCTTTTGGTAACTCAGCACTAACATCTCCACTAATTTTGGGAGATCCAACACTAGCCTCTCCACTAACAGATGGACCTTCAACTTCTAGTTTACTTGGTTTGTATTCACCCTCAGCTTCAGGGCCTTTGGGTTTTCCAAAGCAAGATCCAAGCTTTGACTTTGGCTTTTCTCCTTTGATTTCTACTTTAGGGGTTTCGGCATCAATATCTCCTCTTATCTCTGGTGGTGCGATTTTAATGTCACCACTAGCTCCAGAACTTTCAACCTGAACTGTGGCTGGCTTATACTCCCCTTCAACTTTTGGGCCTTTTGGTTTACCAAAGCAAGACCCCAGCTTAGATTTAGGTTTCTCCCCTTTAATTTTAGCTTCAGGTGATTCAGCACTGATATCTACACTCACTGATGGTGATGCAACACTTGCCTCACCAGAAGGAACTTCTACTTTACTACTGACTTCAGGACCTTCAACAGCTATTTTTCCTGCTTGATATTCACCCTCAACTTTTGGTTCTTTGGGTTTTCCAAAGCAAGATCCCAACTTAGTTTTGGGTTTCTCCCCTTTGATTTTGGCTTTAGGTGATTCAACACTGACATCTGCTCTTAGCTCAGGTGATGAAGGACTAATCTCACCACTAACAGAAGGGCCTTCAATTCTGTATTCACTTTCTGCTTCTACATCTTTACCCTTACTTTTACCTTTACCAAAACAGGGTCCAAATGTCACTTTTGGTTTGCCTGAAACTTTTCCTCCTTTCACTTTAACTTCTGGAGATTCGATGTCAATTTCAGCTTTTCCTTTAGGAAGGGAAATATCTGCACTAGGACCTTCTACATCTGCCCCTTCAACTTTGACGTGTGGCTCAGCAGAAATGGTTCCTTCAACACCAACATCAGTTGATACATCACCATGGGCACTAGGTGGTTTTGCTTTTCCAAAGCAAGATCCTAATGACATCTTAGGCTTTCCTGAGGCCTTGGCTTTGCCAGTTTTTGTCTCTGGAGATTCTACATCAACTGCAATTTGGGCTTCAGGTCCCTCTACCTTTGGTCCTTCTACTTTAACTCCTATGTCTGCGTCAACATTTTCAAATCTTCCACTAACTTCACCTTCCTTTTCTATATATGGTTCTTCAATATCCATCTTCCCTGATTTACCTAAACAAGCACATGGACCTAACTTAGCTTTCTTTGTCTTTGGTTTTATACTAGGTACATCAAGGGATGTTGATCCCTTTGGACCTTTAACTTCAGCTTTAATACCTACAGATGGCTTGATTGGACTGCTTGGTATGGAAACCTCTCCTCTAGGGGAATCAATGACAGGTAAGTCGCTCTTAACAGCAACACCTGGTACATCTGCAGCTTTGATTTCCAATTCTTTTTCTGTTCCAGCTACATGTGGCAAATCAATTCCAAAGTCAACATTAATGTCTCCTTTAGGTTCTGGTAGCTTTCCTTCTATTTTCACTTTAGGAGCATCTTCAGAATATTTGATATTTGTCTTTTCCCCTGATGCATACATACTTGGCAAATTACCTTCTAAAGACAAGCCAGGCATTTCTCCTTTAATCTTTGCATCTGGAGTCTTTCCTTCAATGTCGAGACTGATGTCACTATTAAAGTTAGCTCTTGATGACCCTTCTATTGTAGCTTTAGGGGTACTTTGGGAAAAGCCTGGAATACTGATATCCATACTTCCGGGAATTCTGGAAATTTCACTGTCTGCAGTATATTCTTTACTGGCAATTTTACCTCCAATTTTAGGAACATTTGTTTGGATTTGTACATCCCCTCCCTTATGGATATCACCTGAAAAACCACCCTCAATATCTCCAGTTACTCCTGCCCTAGTTTCCACATTAGCTTCAACTTTTGGGAAATCAGGTATGTCACATTTCAAAGATGGTGAAACATTTACTGGTTTTGCCTGAAAACTGATATCACCTGTAGTAGTTGCTAAACTAACTTGAGGCACAGGTGTCGGTGATACAGCACTAACATCTAACTTGCCTCCAAGTTCTTGATCATCTGATATCACTCTGTATGATTCTCCTTTTACATCACACTCTGGTTCTTTTGGCTTTCCAAAACATGAGCCAAACTTGATCTTTTTCTTCTCAGGATCTTTTCCAATTTTCACATTCTCATCTGGCACTTGGATATTTACACTTGCTTCTGCTTTTGGCTCTGCAGTTGGTCTTGGACTCTTAACTTCAACCTCTCCTTTAACATCTGCTTTTGGGGTATCAACTTCAGGTGATTTAGGCTTACCAAAGCACGATCCAAGTTTAGATTTTGGACCAGAGCGTTTTTTCTGGGGAATCTCTGCAGTAGCTGTACCTTCGGTTCTAAGACCTGGGTCTACCCCTTCTACTTCTACTGAGCCAGCAGGCACTGTGGGCAATTCTCCTTTAACTTCCCCTTGAACCCCCGCTGATATGTATGGCTCTTCTTGTTCGATTTTCTTAGGACTGCTCAAACAAGCACAAGGCCCAGATGACTGTTTCTTACTCTTAGTGGCAGGCTTGCCTACATCAGGTGCAACAGAAATCCCTGGCTCCACTGACATGCTGAAATCTCCCCGTGGCAGACTCTCACCTGCCAAGGCTACCCCTGGAGTATGGATCTTGCTGCCTTCGGCTGACACATCTAATCTGGGACCTGAAATATCTCCCCCTATGTGTAATCCATCAATTTCTCCTTTACCCTGTGGTAATGAACTATCAAACTTTGCATCTAATCTTCCACCTCCAAAATCTCCTCTTTTGTCAAGTTGAACATCACAAGTCGGGC
>NW_020869455.1:545659-550659 GCF_003789085.1 Penaeus vannamei
GTGTGTGTGTGTGTGTGTGTGTGTGTGTGTGTGTGTGTGTGTGTGTGTGTTGTGTGTGGGGGGGGTGCGTGTGCACAGATAGATAGATAGATATGAATAGACAGAGAGAGAGAGAGAGAGAGAGAGAGAGAGAGAGAGAGAGAGAGAGAGAGAGAGAGAGAGAGAGAGAGAGAGAGAGAGAGAGAGAGAGATAATACATAAAAAACATACATAGATATACACATACACAATAATGCGTACCATGTAGACGTATACAAAGAAATATGGAGGATGAATAGATAAACAAGGATATGCTATATCAAAAAAAAAATAACTCCGGAAACTTATATGTTAATCTCTCTCTCTCTCTCTCTCTCTCTCTCTCTCTCTCTCTCTCTCTCTCTCTCTCTCTCTCTCTCTCTCTCTCTCTCTCTCTCTCTCTCTCTCTCTCTCTCTCTCTCTGTCTCTCTCTCTGTCTCTCTCTCTGTCTGTCTCTGTCTCTCTGTCTCTGTCTCTCTCTCTCTCTGTCTCTCTCTCTGTCTCTGTCTCTCTCCGGACGAAAGGAGCCACGAGAGAATACCCCGACGGCCGCGAAGCCTCAACCCGGGGCAGGACAGGCGTCGGGGGCAGCGAGGCGCGGGCGCAGGACACGTGACAGACGAGGCGACGAGGGCGCAGGCGAAGCCCGCCGAGTGACCGGGAGCCACTCACTATAAATAAAAAGGGCCTTTCGTGCTCTGGCCGATGCCAAGAGCCGGAGGGAGGAGCCGTGCTGCTCCTGGCGCAGGGGCTCTCAAGCACCAGGAGGAGAGAGAGGAGAGAAAGGAGAAACGGGGGTGTGTGTAGGGTGAAGCTTTTTTAAGGACGCTCATAACTCCTTCTCCATAATGTTTTCTCTCTCTTCCCAGACTTCACATACGGTACATGATGTAATTAAATCGGTGTTCGAAAAAACGATTTTTCTCTTCTTACAAGGTCGGTGACGTAAGGAAAGGGCAACTGCACAGACCCGCACCGGAAGGGCGCGAGATTAGCCGCTTAATACAGCCACCACCATCACCCCCTTCCCTTTCCCCTTCCCCGTGGCAGTCGCGGCAGGGCGGCGCCGATATCGCGAAGGGCGGACGCAGACGGAGATTCGCGAGGATTGAAGCCTTACGGAGACAAACATTTTCTTTCAACATAATCCGCAACGATAAAAATGCAAACGAGGATCATCGATTTTTGCGACCAAGATCGACTGAGAAAAAAGGAGAAAAATAAAGATGAGATGCCTTCTATCGCGAATGAATGCGAGCCTCTTTGTGCAAATGCGCGTACATACTATACAAACAGCCATACATATCTATCTGAATTCTTTATGATCTGTTGTCATTCCGTATCACGTGCCATGAATGGAAGTTATTCTAAGGCGAGATATCGAAAAGAAACAAGCTCACGTCCTCCGCCTGCATTTGCATTCGGAACAAAACCTCCCGTCGTCCTTTCACGAATACAGCCCATCGGAGGTGCTCGCCCGCCCGCCCCGTCCTTCTTTTCCCGCGGTGGGCTGTGTCATCACACGCGACATCATTGGCACTCGCTCTGTTGTGACTCTCTCCCTCTCTCGCCACTCTCCCTCTCCCTCTCACTTTTTACGGAGAAATGCGTCAGTTAAAAAGATGCAAAAGGCCAGAAAGCCGAACACTAATTGCCAGCTTTGTCGGCGAGGTTCGCGCCTGCGCCGTCGCGCGGAGGGTCGCGTTTAGGTCTGCAAGGCACTTATTCCCTTTTTCCGCGGTCGCCGCTGCAAGGTCGGTTATCCTATTATAAACACGGCTCTTGCTCATGCAACCACCAAAACACTGCATGTTGCTACTTCCTTTAATATTTCATCGCATCATTTACCCTCCGGGTATGAAAAAGCCTTGGCGCTAATGGACAGCGCGCTGTGCGCTATGTTGGACGTTCTACATTCCATAAAAAGGCAAAACAGAGCGATGTATAAAGAAAAGAAAGAATAGATAGAAAAATTATATATATAACAACAATGCCATTCATGGATAAGAATCGAACGAGTTCGTGTTACGCCGTTGTTCACATTTATCCTGTACTAGACATCACACTGCTAAAATAAGCAACTGATGTCACAGCTCGTAGTAACGCTCCGGCCAGCTGTTCCTTCCGTCTTTCCCCGGACCACCGATGTTCTGCTGCCATTGCCAAGATGGCCGTCGCATTTCGCGAACCGTTGTCGTGTTCAGCATCTAATAATATCGAGTTTTCTACGTAATTGTCCTAGTAGCTTTACAGAAATAGAAGTAATATGCATCCTGTACAAGTTCCATTATTTTGGTCTCCTCGCTGTTGCATCTGTTCTGCGAATTTCCAACCCAACTTTCCCATTATCACGCTCTCCCTTTCCACCCTTGCCACCTAACCCCGTTTCGGCGCAGGCGTGTTTTTTCTTCGAGAATAGAAGAAAAGGGGAAAAGGGGAAAACGGAAGAAGGTGCCAACAAGTTTCACATTTCCCTTATAACAATGCGATGACAACACAGTGCTAAGCCAAGCCACAGTAAACAAGCGACGGTGGCGCGCCGTGGCAGAGGAAAGTGTTACTACAAATAGTGGCCGTCGTAATTGTCCCGCCGCCAGCGCCCTCTCTCGGTCCCGCTCAAAATGCAAAGCTTCCAGGAACCAGCGGGGGTGGACGCCTCAGCCAAGGTCAAACGCTCACCAGACATTTACTCATTCACTATAAATAATGAAGCACGGCGCCAGTCACAATCACACCGCGGGGATGACAGTAGTAACCTCGAAAACCCCTTTCGAGGCGCCTGCATCATGCTTCCTCGCAAGAGTGTGTGAAAGCATCAACCCACCACGGATCTCGCGGCGACGCGCTACTCCTCTCTGGTTCCGCTGCCCCCTCCCTCCTCCCCGCTCTTTCCACTCCCCTCCCTCTCCTCTCCCTCTCTCTCCCCCTTCCCCTCCCTTTCTTCCTTCCCCCTTCTCCCTCCCCGCCCTTCGCGCCAACCCGCTCTCCCCGCCCTCCCGCCCACGCGTCCCCAACAACCTGTTATGTAAAGGGATCCAAGCTCATCATAAGAGATCTGGTCTTCCTCCACGTTAGTCTCTTCCGCATAAAGATGCAAAACATAACCTCATGTGTTATACGTTATACGCCATTTCCCGCCTTCCAGACCCAGTTTATTTTTCACGTTGCAATTGCACATATTTTTAGTCGTCAAATGGAGGAAAAAACTATAAGACAGAAATAAAGAGCTTACAGAAATATGATAAATGTTGCGATGCCATTTTCCCGCCTTTTCACCTCCAGCGGATGGCCAACTCCGCACACAATATCCACATCCAGCCAAAAACAAAATTTCAAACAAATCTGATGCCATCAAGGGGATAAAACATCCTAGAGCATCATCACCACTGACGCCATCATGGAGAGAAAACAACTCTAATAAAGAACCGGAATACCATTAGACACCACAGAATGCAGAATTAAAGAATTAAAGAAAATTGTCGCAAAGAAGACGAACAAGGGAGCATCTTCCCGCCTTTTTCAGCCGAAGCGCCAAACCAACTGAGCATCAAAACATATCCTAAACAGCGAGAACCATGCACACGTCACTATCACACCATGGAATACAACTTTGAATACGCCTAAAATAAACCATAAACCATATGAAATCACAACCGAAATAAACGCGAACTTACCCTTGATGCTCAAAAATCTTCACAACACGCCAAGGTCCTCTCGAAGCTTCAATCTGAAAAGGGAATACCGTTTAGATAACGAACTAAAAATACGAGGTTATGACAGGTGACAGTCTGTTCATTACTTACACAAACACCAGACTTCTCTTAATCTAGGTGGCATCTCATTAGAGAAATATATTTACACAGGATTCCATGAAATGCTGTTTACACAAATATAAATATCTTCGTGCACACCCAACAATAATAGTAACACTACAATTGCACGTCAAAAAAGGTAAACGTGTGTTGCAAGGCACAGTGACCAGCGGTTGTGGGACAGTCTGAAAAAAGAACTTAGTAACATCTCGTTAAGACAATGCTATAATAGGAATTGCCTTAATGCAGAACTTACGTGACGATATGCCCCGCCCCGTGGACATAAACGCGTCCCACTTTTGCCAGTTTTGCGAAAATTGCCGGATTCAAATGGAGGTTATCAGTTAGCGCGTCTCAACCCGGCGAATTGCCTGTTTTATTAACCGGAAATCATTAAAACATACATGTGCGAGTCAGTGCGCGTGTGTGTGTCTGTGTGTCGGATTATGCAACATCCTTAGAGGTAATTTATCCAGCGCATTAAACCTATTGCGTCTAATACGTTCTTCAAACAATGGTGTCGCCTCTCTTGCACGAATGCTGAGGGTTTTCTCCTTATGCTTGACCTTAATATATCCTACATTTTATTATCTATTTGCGCGTCGCATCCACTCCCCTCCCAGCGCCACGCCCACCAACCCACACCACTGTATATCTATATCTTACCGCTAAGCAATCCTTTTCAGTTACCTCCATCATTCAAACCATTCCATTCAGTTCACTATACCATACAAGATATTCACTTCAGTTCACCATATCATTAAATCTATCTAATTAAATTCACTATATTTATTCCTATTTAACATCTTACTAGTTTCACAACGCTATTCACTATCGCATTCACTTAATGGATGACACAATTCACACTATATTCTACCACAACACCCATCCCTATTTCAGTACCCAGGCACCACCCCATGCCATCCCCTACCTCCCCCTGCCATTACTATCCCCTCCCTTCCCTCCCTCCCCTCCTCCCCTCCCCCTCCCTTCCCTTTCCTTCCCTCCCCTTTCTCCACGACACACTACTCTATCAACACCCTCCCCCCCCCTCCCCCGCCCGCACGCCCCTGACAGCTCAATCTTTTGCAGATGAGTCCCGCCCATAAACTATCGGACACCACAATAGCACTCGCCAAAGACAGCGTCGTCCGTGTCCAAAAATAAACC
>NW_020869455.1:555659-562479 GCF_003789085.1 Penaeus vannamei
GCAAGTCAACCCCATTCAAGAGCCGACCACCTTGCAAAGATCCTCTCGCTATTAAGACCTGCATTACTGGTCCGTGCAGCGTGTGTGGACTGCAGCAGGTACAAACAGCGAGCACGAGGATACACAGCAGCGTGTACCATGCACAAACATTCGCGTAAATTGTTGAAGCGCCGGGCGGACTCTGGGGGGGGGGTCTCTTCGTCCCCTTCAGGCCGTCTGGGGCAGTTCCATGCACGCCTTCACGTCTGTTCTTCTCTCCTTTTTGCTTCTGATTCTCCCTCATTGCTTTTCTCATTTTTTTTTTCTTTTTCATTTTTTTTCTTTCTTTCTTTTCACTTCTTAATCTTCATTTCTTTTTTTCATCCTCTCTTTTCTTTTCTTAATCTTCATCGCTTTTCTTTCCTCCTATCTTTTCTCTTCTTAAATCTTCATTTCTTTATTTCCTCCTCTTTTTTTTTTCTTAATCTTCATCGCTTTTCTTTCCTCCCATCTTTTCTCTTCTTAATCTTCATTTATTTTCCTTCCTCCTTTCTTTTCTTTTCTTTCCTCCCTTCTTTCCCTTTCTCAATCTTCAATTCTTTTCTTCCTTCCTCTCCTTTCTCTTCTTATTCATCATTTCTCTCCCTTTTTAAATTCCCATTCAAGGAGAGGAGGGGCGACGGCCATGCAAACGCCCCAACAGCCCCAAGATGAATGAATCGCGGGCGTGTGTTCCTGGCAGCCCCGCCCCCGCCGTAACACATCGCGCCTCTCCCTCTCCCTCTCCCTCTCCTCTCTCTCTCACAGCAAAAGAGGCCGCGGCTAATTCCTGCAAGACCTCGCATTAAGCATCGCCCTGCAATTGCAAGCTCATCTCATGCCGCCAGAGCGAGGCCCTTCCACCCGCTGTGACACACTGCCGCCAGACAAGCCATCTTTTGACGAAGACCCTCATTTCGCCAGATTAGGGTCATGCCCACCCACCCCTACCTCTCCCCCACCTCACCCAGCCCCTCCCCACGTGCGGATCGCCACGCGCCCCTACGGCCGTCACGCCCGTCGGGTATGTGTCAGGCTGTGTGTTTGTCTTACGGAGTGTGTGTATTTGTGTGTGTGTGGGGGGGGTGCGTTCGTGCGTGTGTGATTGTGTGTGTGTGAAAGCGAGATTGATAGATAAAGAGAGTGAGAGAGACTGCAACGTACATATATATGTGCAAGTGTGCACATACATGTGCGTATGTGTGTTGCAAGTAACCACGTGTCCCCCAGTCGAACCCTACCTCTTTCCGCCCCGCGACACGTGCCGCGATTTCCATGCTTGTTATCGTGGTTGTTCCCGTTTGTGTAAATTTCCCGGGCGATGGTTGTTTACGCGCATGACATGTTCCCGCGCGGGCCTGTTTATCGTGGCTTGTTTACTCGAAGGTGGCGTGCGGCGGGAGGCCAGGCTGAGGCGGGCTGAGGCAGCTGAAGCAGGCTGAGGCGGCTGAGGCGGGCTGAGGCGGGCTGAGGCAGGCTGCCCGGAAGGCGGCGGCGGCGGGTTTGTTTACGCAGCCGGAATCTCGCGAGAGAAATCCCTGTGAGAGCATTTGCGTCCCGCCCTCCGCTTGCTCGCGATCGGGTGAATGTGGGCGTGGGTGTGGGGTGGCGTGGGTGGAGGGCGTAGGTGGGCGTGGGTGGGCGTGAGTGGAGTGAGGACTCAGAGCGTGGGATGGAGTGGGTGGACTGAGTGGGCGTAAGTGGGATGAAGTATAGTGGGTGGGAGTTTGACGTCGAGTGAGCCAGGGTGGGCGAAGGTAAGAATGGGATGTGCGTGTTTGGAGCCGGGCAGCCAGGGGTGGGCGTGGGCGGCGAGATGTATGCAATGGAAGGTCCCTTTCTCTCCACCAATCTCTCAAAAGGCCATCCACCTCCTCCTCAAAGGAAGAAGAGTCATGCGAGGATACGGGTCATCATTAGCCGTCATCGCGTCAATTCTATGAACCAAGGCACCACGGATAACCTTTCGTAATCACAGTAGCAGTAATAGTAGTAGTAGTAGTAGTAGTAGTAGTAGTAGTAGTAGTAGTAGTAGTAGTAGTAGTAGTAGTAGTAGTAGTAGTAGTAGTAGTAGTAGTAGTAGTAGTAGTAGTAGTAGTAGTAGTAGTAGTAGTAGTAGTAGCACTAGCACTAGCACTAGCACTAGCACTAGCACTAGCACTAGTACTAGTACTAGTAGTAGTAGTAGTAGTAGTAGTAGTAGTAGTAGTGCTGGTGGTGATGGTGATGACAATGATGATGATAATTATCAATAATTACAATGATAATTACATATTGACGATAATGATGATTATGATGATTTTGATGATGATGATGATGATGATGGCGATAATGATTATAATCAATAATGACAATGATAATGATGAATTATCAATAATGACAATGACGACGATGATGATGATAATTATCAATAATGACAATGGTATGACGACATGATGATGGTGATGATGACGACGATGATGATTGTAATCAATAATGACAATGATAATGGCGATGGCGATGGCGATGATGATGATGATGATGATGATGATGATGACAATGGCAATGACTATGACGATGACAACGAAGACGATAACAACAACAATAACAACACCAATAAAACCAACCTACGACCGAAATAAAACAAATATATACCCAAACATAAGGAGGAATCCATTAGCTGAAATCCCCGTGGCCGACGTGGGTGTCCCTCCCGGTCGCCTGCACATAAAAGCGCCTGTTTACCCAATTTCAATCCTCGGACCGCAATCGAGGGCTCTGCAACGACATGGTCATTTGCCACTGACATTCGGCGGCGCCCTTTGGGAGGTTGGAGAGCGAGAGGGTAAGGGAGAGCGAGAGAGGGAGGGAGAGCAAGGATGGGGTAGGGGTGCGAGTGGAAGCGTGTGAGGTGGTAACTGGGTGAACTAAGAAGTGTGAGGCAGAATGAGTGAGTGAGTGTGGAGGGAGGAGGGAAGGAGAGGGAGAGGGAGAGAGGAGAGGAGAGAGGAGGGAGAGGGAGAGATAGAGAGAGGAGAGGGAGAGGAGAGAGAGAGAGAGAGAGAGAGAGAGAGAGAGAGAGAGAGAGAGAGAGAGAGAGAGAGAGAGAGACTTTTTTTGACTTTGACACGTTTATGGAGACAAAAGTAAGATTACATCTCAATAAGGGATGAGGTAACTTAGGTTATCCTCACCCTTTACTTAATAAGTTTCCTGTGGGGCTCACAATTCATTATACAAACTTAGGTCAATATAAATTTTAAAATCAAATACAGCACTTAATTTTTTATAAAGAATTACAAGCATTACAAGAATTTCAGAAGTCATTGGCTTACATATTCTTTAAGGTGATATAACACTTTTCCATCCTCATCCAGATAAAGTCCTCTCCTGGGCTTACATAATCAATACAGGCGCACGAAAAATGATGCGCGACGCAATATATAATTATAATCCCGGGAGAAGGAGATGAATCAATTGTTGAGTGGAATGATGTATTCAGGAGAAATGATGCCTAACATAAGCCATTCATCAACAGTAAAGTAGGAGACATTATAGTCTCAGCAGAAGTACAGCCTACATACCTGTGCATTTTTGCGAGGTATGTTTATGATATTGGTGCAAATTGCCTATACCTCTCAAAATCTCGAATACTGACCGTTCCTAATCATCCATACAGCCGTTCAGGTAAAGCTGTTATCTCTGCATTTCTATTGTCTGAAGCATAGAACACTCTAATATATAATGCGTCAATGTATGTGATCTAGGAAACTACACACCCTGCATTCTTTTTCTTTCTCGCTTGCTGGGAACGGCTAACTCCAATAGTATTTATATCCCAGCTGATTCTCATGTACACACTGTCTTGAGGGGAGAGAGAGAGGAGAGAGAGGAGAGAGGAGAGAGAGAGAGAGAGAGAGAGAGAGAGAGGAGAGGAGAGAGAGAGAGAGAGAGGAGAGAGGAGAGATGAGAGTTAGAGAGTAGAGGAGAAGGAGGGGAGGAGGGAAGGAGGGAGGGGAAGGGAGGGGAGGAGGGGTTGAGGTAGGAGATGGGAGGAAGGTGAGGAGAGAGGGAGAGTGGAAAGGAGAAGGGAAGGAAGAGGGGAGAAGGAGAGGTGGTGTGTGTTATTGGGTTGTGTGTGGAGAGGAAAGGGAAGGAAATGGTTGGTAAGGGGAAAGAAGGGAAGGGAAAGGGATGAAAAAGATTAGAGAGGGAGAGAGAGGAGGAGAGATGAGAGAGAGTAGAGGAGGAGAGGAGAGAGAGAGGAGAGAGGAGAAGAGAGAGAGATGCGAGAGGGGAGAGATTGGAAGTAAGGTTGGTAAGTGTGTTTAGTGTAAGAGGAGGAAGTTGGAGGAGGAAGTGAGGTGGAAGGGTAATGGATAGAGAGTGTTATATTATGATATATATTTAATAATATATGATAATTATTATAAATATATTTAATTTATTAAATATATATTTATATGGTTTCTTCTTTTTGTTTAGTGTTTTAATGTAATATAAGTATGTTTATATATACCATATTATAATATTATTTTCAGTCTCTATTATACACATTGGATATAAATTTGTTATATTCATATTATAATATAAATATATTATATATAATATATTTATATATTTATAATTATATTATATTTATAGTAAGTTATGTTGGGTTTTTTTTTTATATAAATGTTATAATATATAAATAATATATTATATTATATATTATGTTATATATAATTAGAGAGATGATGTGTTGGGTTGATGGAGGATTGGGGGGAGGAGGGGGGCGAGAGGGGAAGGAGAGATTGTGGGAGAGGGGAGATGGGAGATGGGTTGAAGAGGTAGGGAAGAGAATTAGAGAGAGAGAGAGAGAGAGAGAGATGAGGAGAGAGGAGAGAGAAGGAGAGAGAGAGAGAGAGTAGGTGTGTTGTATCGTGCGTGTAGCGTTCGTTCCTGCATGCGCGCGAGTGCGGGCGTGTGTGCATGTATACAATGCAGCGTGAATAAGCAAGAAAATGAATAACTGAATGAAAGTAAGTGAATAAACAAGCAAAAAAATTGGCGAAGGAATGAGAGGACAAATACGCACCAGGATATAAGAGCACACCGAGAGAGCGCCTGCATCCTCATCTCTCATCCCCAAAATTGCCCTTAGAGATGTGACGACTTCATAATAATCCCCAGAAACAAACACCCTCTTTGTCCCCAGCCTTCTACAACACCTCCCCCCCCCCCAGCCCCCCACTTACAAAAAAAAAAAGCGAAGTAAATCAAGCACGATGAGCGTCTCCCTTAATCCCAGGCGTTCCTCCTCGCACTCTGAGGCCATTTACACGCCAAGGAGCAAAGGCTCTCTAAAAGGCTTTCGGTGTCCACTCGAACCCATTACTCCGCCGTGTGATAATGCGCTCACTCCATCGAAACATAATGCGCGAGGTCATGCAGTTGGAACAGCTGACGGATCTGTGAACGGCCTTTGGTGCGTAAATTACACGAACTCTTGTCGATAATCAGGTTTTCTTAATTTTCTGTTACTAGTCACAGATAAAATCCAGGTGATATATATAAAAAAAAGATAATTCGTCATTATGTACAATGGCAGTAAACAGGTTTAAAAAGCAAAATGTGTCTTTCCGGCGGACGGACGACGAAACCACATACGTATAAACTAAGAACGACCACAACTTCAGAAAAGAAAAGAAAAACTGAATTAGAAACAAAAAACAAAGTACAATTCAAAAAGAAGATAAAAGCAACCTTGATGGCGAGGTTCAACGGGTCCTGAAAGCGACTACAAACGAAAGTTATTTTTGAACCAACTGAAATGGCAATTAGGTGAACAAAGCTCAAATCCACCGAGAAAAGAAATGTGGGTAAATAAGTGACAGCGAACAATGCCACACAAGCGAATCGAGTGCAAAGGAAAAGCGTGAAATCAACAAAACAAAATAGCAACAGAAAAAAAAATAGCATAACAAAATCTAACACGCAACACCTAACAACATCCTCGTTAGCGAAGAACGCAAATCAAGACGGGACCAAAATCGAAAGAAAACGAAACAAAAACGGATAACATAATAATACAAAAAAAAACACGAAATCATCTCTTCAAGAAACCGCCCGAAGAACTGCAACGAGAACAAGCCCCCAGAGTTCACCAGCAGCAGCAGTCTATCAAGATGGCCACATTCCTCCTTGCATAATGAGAGGAGTGGACTCGCCCAGCAGGCACCTAATGAGTGCCATGTGGGTGTGGCCATCAAAGGGGCCGTTTGTTTGTGCTGCTTGTTCCCTTCCCTTGCCAAGCGAGGAGCCACGCGCGCGGGTTCCCTTCCCCTGATAGGATATCGTACCTCATCTCGGGCTCTCGCTCAAGAAGGCGGCCAGATAATGCGTGCGAGAGAGCGCGTGGAGGGAGAGCTGCTTGTGATACACCTGCAGATGCTTGGGGAGCTGGGCCGGGGTTCTTGCCCCCTTCCCCCTCTTCTCCCTTCCTGGCCTTCTTCGACTTTCTTCGTCTTCGTCTGGTTCTTCTTCCTCTCCTCCTGCTTTTTACTCATTTACTCATTATACCTTTTCCTCCCTCCTCTCCTCCTCTTCTACTCTCCTCCTCCTTCCTCCTCCTCCTCTTCCTTCCCTCTTCTTCTCTCCTCCTCTCCTCCTCTCATCTTCTCCTTCCACATCCTCCTCCCCTTCCCCCTCCTCCCCTTCCTCTCTCCTCCCTCCTCTCCTCCTCTCCTCTTCCTTGCCCAACATTTGTCAAGGTGTTAACCCAATCGCCTCTCTCCTTCTTACGCCACCATCTGCCACCGCCCCGCCCACACCAGCGCTCTTC
>NW_020869455.1:562578-585078 GCF_003789085.1 Penaeus vannamei
GGGGTTCTTGCCCCCTTCAACCCTCCCCTTCCCCTCGCTGGCCTATCTTTCTTCGAATTCTTCGTCTTCGTCTCGCTTTCTGCTTCCTCTCCCCTGCTGTTTACTCCATTTACTCATTTACCTTTTCCTCCTCCTCCTTCCTCCTCCTCTTTTACTCCTCCCCTTCCTCCTCCTTGCCTCCTCTTTCTTCATTTCTCTTTCTTTTCCCCTCGTCCTCCCTCCTCCTCCTTCATCTTCTCCTATATCCTGCTCCTCCTCCATACTTCCCCTCCCCGTTCCCCCTGCCTCCTTCCTCCCCTTCCTGCTCCTCCTCTCTCTTCCCCTTGCCCACATTTGCTCAAGGTGTTAACCCAAATCGCTCTCTGCCTTCTTACGCCACCATCCTTGCCACCGCCTCCGCTGCCCGCCCACACCACGCGCTCTTCCGCCCGTATCAGGGGATTTTAGGGCGTTTCCTGCGGACATACGTTCCCTATGTGTCGTTCGCTATGTTGTTAAGACCGCACCCACGCCTCTCCCTACCTCCTAACCTATTACACCCCGAGGGTCCGCGCTTGTTACCCCCGGCCCATAACGCTGACCCGGGACATGCCCATGTGAGTGTGCGAAGGTCCTGTGGGCGAGTGGGCAGGCCGGATGAGGGGGGACGTCTTTCCTACGCGAGTTCTCATGCCATGGTCCGGCGACACAGTAAGTTCCCCTCTGTCACCCTTGCAACGCGCCAAGTCAGCATCACGAGTGACTGCAATAAAGATCTCGTCAACGCCGGTGACCAGCCGGATCTAGTCTACTCTCCCCTCGCAGTGAACGCTCGCCATTTAGCTCCGCAGTAGGCCTCAGAGGTGAAGGCGCCGAAGACGCATATCATTTATTTATTTTTGTATTTTAAAAAGACGGATTTTAAAATTAAAGAATGAATAATAGATAAATGCAAAAAGAGGGCCAATTGTAGAGAACAGCCCTAAAACATACCCAACGACCCCAAAATAAAAAACACTTTCCCTATCCTTACTCTTCCTCTTTGTCATCCTTACCCTTTTACGCTTCACCCTTACCCTTCTCCCTTTGCCGCCAGCCAGCCAGCCAGGCCTCCTGCCCACACCTGCCCCCCCCCTCCTACCTCATCCTCCTGATAGTGAGAGGTAAGTGTGATAGGCTGAGGGTGATGCCACTGGCTTGACCCGCACCTTCCTCCCCTGTTTAACCTTTGTCACGGCGAATTACGGCGATAAATACCCACGCCCGAAGCATTGACATTTATAACAAGCCTCGGGCACAGCTGCGAGCACACTGCACTTTAAAGAAGAAATCTCTTGCTCATAGAGGGAAAAATGCCTGTGGTATCAGACCTGCGCTGATGACAGCCTTCCACGGGGGGGGAGATTGGGGAGGGGGGAGGTCCAGGTGACCGCGGTCGACCTGGCCAATCAAAACAGAGGCGCCAGAGACTCGGGGAATAAACATGCAGAAAGGGAAGAAGGGTGAGATAAAGGTGATTTTAAAGAGTGGAAAAATAGGGGAAGGTGGGGAAAGGTATTCAGGTCACCAAATCTTTCAAAACTAATTCCCATTCTACCATCATTTTTCCAAAAACTAATTCCCATTCTACATCTACAAAATCTAAACACACGTCTGACAAGAGCAATAAGCGGAAATGATATAAAACGCCTTCAGGACGAGATTGACCCGAAATGTATGAGAACAGCAATAACTTGATTGAAATTAAAATTTTTAAAATACTCAGAAGTCCAATAATATATCAGCAGTATTTTGCATAAATCCAATCCACATTGATCTGTATTCAATAAGGATCCTATAACGAGAGAAAAAAAAATATTGATTAAAAAAACGGAGAATAATTGGTGATAAAACAACGAACTATTATAACAATATAGATAACAAATGCAATGGAAAACTAACTACCGTATTGATTACTATGTATAAACAAAACCTTCAGGTCACTAATCTGACCTGAGGAGGATTCCGAAACTGGTGCGTGCGTACCGCCAATCATTTTCAAAAAATCTAGGTTGTTTTAATTGCATTGGTACGCGGGGTTTGTCTACAATAATAACTAATTACTAATAATAAAAAGCAAAAAATTTCCTATTATACAAAGACAGAATGAAAAACAAATAATAACCAAATAATGACATGGTAGATGGTGACGGTGATGTGTCAGGTGTCTATATAAATGTACATTGATGATGTGCCAAAAAATAGAGATGATGATGATGTATGTGAGGATCGATGATGATGAACTTGTATGATTGAATGATCTGGTGATGGTGACATGCGGGATTGATCGCATTGAATGACGATAGGGGTAACACTTAATGACCCGAAAGCCAAGTATCAAAGGGAAGAATTAAATAATAAAGAATAAAATTAAATAAATAAAATACTGTATAACAATTTAAAAGATTACCATTTAATAACAATCATAATTGAAGTAATACATAATAATAGATAGATAACAATAAAAAAATAATAAATAATTTAGAATAATAAACAATAATTAATAATATAATATAAGCAAAAAATAATAATACGCAATGACCAATCATGTCAAATGATTAATAATAAACGAATTAGTATAATCATTTATTAATGAATAACAAGATTCCAGTATAACGAAAATAATACCAATCTAATAACAATCCACACCAAAACATCAACAAAGGATAGGACGCCAGCAAAAACACCCCAAACACGCGGCCTACCCCTCCCCCCGACCCCACCCCCTACCCCCCCACCCCCACCCCCCTTGGGAATATCTAGACCGCCGCCGGGAAAAAAAAGAAAGCACAAGACGGACCGAAATGTCTCTACCAGCGAGGGAGTCAAACCTCGCTCTCCCGGAATCCGTTAAAAAAATAAGTCTTGGAGGAAAGAATCGAAAACGGACGGATACAGTAGACAGCAAACTATACGAGATAAGACACGAACACACGCGCTCCCATAATCTGTATTTTAAAAAAGGTGCAAATTCAAAAAAATTAACAACCTTTGGATCCTTTTCGGGTTATTTAATTGTCGTCTGGTCATTTATTTTTTTGTTAAATTTTGGCTCTGAGAAATTTACCCCGCGTACTCGTTAATGGGTTTCCTTTAAGTCTTTACAGTTGCGTAATAGTTGTGTTATGTCCTTCTGGACAGACAGACAGGACAAACATACAGACCACCAAGCCAGACAGCAGCTAGGCCAGGAGAGAGACAACGAGAGAGATGAGGAGATGCTATAAGAACGATGAGAGGAGAGAGAGTCAATTGAAGAGAGACGAGAGAGAGGAGAAAGATTGATGGAAGAGAGTTGAGAGACCGAGACTGATAGAGTAGAGCTGATACGTTACATGATATACGCGTGGAGAGAGAGACTTGGATGCGTATTGATCGAATGAATCGCGGATTTAGGAGATATATACTATGGGGACTATCGGAGTGGCGAGACTTCGAGATGAGAGAAGAGAAGAGAAAAAATACAGCGAGACGATAGAGATACGAGATGAGAGGAGAGAAGGAGAGAGGTGAGGGAGGGAGGGGAGGGAAGGAGGGGGAGAGAGAGAGAGAAAGAGTAGAGAGGAGAGAGAGAGGAGAGAGATAGAGAGGACGAGATGATTGACGAGAGAGATGAAAGCGCCTTTACTGAAGAGAGGAGCGGAGCGAGAGATGAGAGAGTGAGAGAGAAGATGAGAGGATGATGGACAGCGTGAGAGAGAAGAGGCGAGAGAATACGGCAGAGATAAGAGATAGAGAGAGGGGAGGAAAGGAATTTGAGAAGGAGATGAGGTTAGGAGGGGAGGCGGTGACGGGGTTGATCGGGGAGAGGCTGAGGGATGGATGGATGAGAGATGAAGAGAGAGAGATGGAAGAGAGAAGACGAGACTGCAGATAGAGAGTTGCGAGAGAGGAGAGTATTCTCGAGATCGGAGGACGACGAGAGAGGGAGAGGGAGAGGAGAGATGGGGAGGAGGGAGAGAGAGAGAGGAAGAGAGAGAGCAGAGATTGAGTCGCGATGAGATAAGAGAGAAAGAGATGAGAGAGGAGAGCTGAGAGAAAGAGATGAAGAGAGAGAGAAGGGGAGAGAGGAGAGATCGGGGAGCAGAGGGAGAGGAGAGGGAGGGAGGGGGAGGAGGAGGGGAGGAGAGAGAGGAAGAGAGAGAAGAGAGATGAGAGAAGGAGAGAGAGAGGAGAGAGAGAAGAAGAGAGGAGAGAGAGGAGAGGAGAGGGGAGAGGAGAGTGAGAGGGAGAGGAGAGGGAGGAGGAAGGGAGGAGAAGGAGGAAAGAGGGGGAGGGGGGGAGAGAGAGAGAGAGATGAAGAGAGGAGAGAGAGAGATGAGGAGAGAGAATTGCTGAGAGAGAGGAGAGAGAGAGGAGATAGAGAGAGAGAGGAGAGAGAGAGGAGGGGGAGAGGGAGAGAGAGAAAGAGAGAAAGAAGCAGAAAGAGAGAAAGAGAAGAGAGAAGAAAGACGAGAGAGAAAGAGGAGAAGAAGAAGAGAAAGAAGAGAAGAGAGAAAGGATGAGAAAGAAAGGGAGAAAGGAGAAAGGGTTTGACGTTAACATAACTCTTGAGGGTTGATTTAGCGTCACTCTTTACTCGCTATTGTATCTCTGAGAGAAAGAGAAGAAAGATTGAGAAAGACGGAGAAACGAGGAGAAAGAGAGAGAGAGAGAGAGAGGAAGAGCGGGAGAGGGAGAGGGAGAGGGAGAGGGCGAGAGAGAGAAGAGAGAAGAGAGAAAGAGAAAGAGAAAAAGAGAGAGAGAGAGAGAGAGAGGGAGATTTAGTGTTGGCGATTTGGCGCGTCTCGGTGACACCAACATCTGCTTAAATCTTAAAAAACGTCTTCTATATCACTCGTGACTTTCAACATACTTTATATATGGTATCTATTCATACATTCCGAATTCTTATTACAAACAACAGCGTTTATTTTATCATTATCATCATAATCCTTTTTAATATCACTATTACTATCATCACTATACATTATCATTATCATCATGATTTTCATATCATTATCACTACTATATTTTATCATTATCGTTATCACTACTTTATTTTATCATTATCATTGCTACTTTTTTCAGTATCATATTTATCATCATCATCATCATCATCTTCATAATTATCATTATCATCATCATCATTATTAATATCATTAATGACATTACCATCATCCATCTTCATAATTATCATTATCATATCATCATCTCATCATCATCATCATTATCAGTATCATTAATGACATTACCATCATCATCATCATCATTCTCATTCTCATTATCAATATAACAAAAAAATAACACACAACACTAATAACTAGAAACCACATACAAAGCGCAAATCTTAATTTACCAAAGGCTACATAACCGCGCATGCATTTCCCTTCCCCGAGACCTTGTTTACCGCTCCTTATCACACACTATCTTTAATCAAGTCTTAAATCAAACCCCAAAGTTCATTAGCTTAGCCCAGGACCGTAGAATCTCCACTGTAATCCGTCGTTACTTTTTTGCTTCTCGAATTCCGGTGGAAAACAAATAAACATAAATGAACGTAGTTAAAACATGGTAAAAATATCCCTACTGCTAATAATAATACTGATGAAAAATTCAATAATAATAGTGATAATAACAATGATAAAAAAAAAATAATAACCTAATAAGAATTAATATTAAAACAATAATAATAATAAACAAGTTATGATGATGATGATGATGATGATGATGATGATGATTGATGATGATAGCAAAAAAAATAATAATGATAATAAAAATAGCAATAAAAAACTACAAGCACAATACCAGTGTCATTCAAGCCCATCTGTTTTGCAAACAATATATAACACAAAGACCGAAGTTGAAGCGTTAAACTGAAAATACGAGAATGTTGAAAAAAATGCTAATGATTACAAAAATTCCACTTTCTTCCTTTTTCTTTCTCCTCTCCGTTGCTGTTGCATTACCGGGTATACAATTATACAACACATTCTTTCTTCCCGGTATGCAATTATATAACACATTCTTTTTACCCGGTATGCAATTAAATAACACATTCTTTTTACCCGGTAAACAATTATATAACACATTCTTTTTAATGCGTTATATCTATTTAACATCGATGTGGACCTTGTAAATCAAACATCTCTTTATACCATATGCGTGACAGACTGAGAGAAAATGAGAATTGACATTTGTTTTGTTGCGATTTGTCTTATTGCGAATAAAAAGTGGATTTTCAACGAAATATAAATAATCCACACTTACACATGTCTATAGATATACATATCTGCCTTCGTTTTGTTTGTCTGTCTGTCTGTCTGTCTTGTCTGTCTGTCTGTCTGTCTGTCTGTCTGTCTGACTGACTGACTGTCTGTCTGTCTGTCTGCCTCCCTCCCTGCCTGTCTATCTGTCTGAGTCTCTCTCTCTCTCTCTCTCTCTCTCTTCCTCTCGTCTCTCTCTCTCTCTCTCTTCTCTCTCTCTCTCTCTCTCTCTCTCTCTCTCTCTCTCTCTCTCTCTCTCTGCGTGTGTGTGTCCCTCTCCCTCTCCCCTTCGAAACTGCACCGTCCTTCCCGCCCAGCTCTCTCGGCAGACCGCTCCCATTAGCCACCATTCTCGCCGCGAAGTCCCCCAGTTATAAACTATCAATAAACACCATCGGCCTTTCAGCCTTCAACGTCTACAATCCCTTCACTCTTTCCGCCTAATAATTCCAAAGCCGTTATGGCCATTAGCAACACGTTCGCCTTCTCTTTCTCACAGAATCGCATTTATATAATTTTTCGTCTTCATTTTTGTTTCGCTTCGTTTATCACGAAGTATTTGTTTTTTATCCTTTTTCATATCCTCGATATAATCATTACGTCTATTCCATTTTTATGATCTATTAATTATCTTTCTTAAATATGCATATACTATAATCATCTGCATTATAAAGTGATAATATTTCGGAAACTAAATATCAAAATCCTAATAATAAAGTTGTAAGATATTCTTTTATCCAAACCTTGTCAGGGAAATTAAAAACAAGAATGCAGAAAGGGAGATAAATAAGGGAAGAGAAAGAGAGGGAAGGAGAGACTGAAAGAGGTAACTAAAGAAGAAAAAAAAATCAGAATAACCATCCAAATAACAATAAAAATAAACAAAAGAAAGAAGAAAAGGAGATTCCAAATAAGAGAGCGAGCCAAGGGCCCCGAGAGGAGGGCCGCGAGAGGAGAGAGCGAGGCGAGTCCGGCGCCGAGGATCGCGTGGGCGTGAGGTCAGGCGGAGAGGACGAGGGAGAGGGTAGGGCGGCTGGGAAAGGTCAGGAGGGTGTCTGCAGCCGTGCTTTTCTGTGTGCGTGTGACTGATAGATATCTATATCTATATACATATAAATATACATATACATAAACATGTACACACATATATAAAATCATACATATATATATTATATTATTATATATATATATATATATATAATTATATATATATAAATATATACATTATATATATATATATATATATATTATATATATATATATATAACATACATATATACATACATACATACATGCAAACATACATACATACATACAATATACATACACACACACAAACACACACACACCACACACACACGCACACGCACACGCACACGCACACACACAACACAACATACACACACACACAAACACACACACACACACACACACACACACACACACACACACACACACACACACACACCACACACACACACACACACACACACACACACACACACACACACACAATATATATATATTATATATATATATATATATATATATTAGATATAATATAGAGAGAGAGAGAGAGAGAAGAGAGAGGAGAGAGAGAGAGAGAAGAGAGAGAGAGAGAGAGAGGAGATCGAGAGAGAGAGAGAGAGAGAAAGTAAACAAGTCAGCGACTCATCCCAAGTATCACGCATGAGTAACTGAGAGCGTGCGTGAGCGTTGTCGGAGAGAAGAGGGGAGGGTGGGGGGGGGAGAGCAGAAGGGGCGCGGGGGCGGGGGCGGCGCCGTGGTCACTCCGGATGATTCACGCCCGCGCCGCCGGATGTGCCCAACGGGTGCCGGCGCCGCCATCGCCTCTCGCTGCCGTAGATGTCAGTGTCTGATCAAGTTACCCCTCCGGTCGACTTGCTTTTCAAAATATGCGGTTGGCTTGGTACGTGTGTTTTGGCTGTCTTTGTGTCTTGGCTTTCATCTCTATGTATTTGTTTCTGTTTCGCTACTTACTTGTCTGTCGGTCGTCTGTTTACATTTTATTCCTGTCGATCTTTTTCTGTGTCTGTTCATCTTCTCTCTTCCTCCCTTTTCTTCATTTCGCATGCCTTACTCTACATCTGACTCTTACTCCTACTCTTACTCTTATTTTCACTCACAATCACGCACACATACTCACGCCCACACTCACTCTCTCCTCTCTTCTTCTTCCATCCTTCCCCTCTCCTTCACTTCATCTATCTATCTCTAATCGGTCTCTTCTCTCTATCTCTATTCCTTCCCCCCTCTCTCTCCCCTCTTTCCTTCTCTCTCTCCTTACCCCCCTCTCTTCTCCTTCCCCCCTCTCTCCTTCCCCTCTCTCTCTCTTCCCTTCCCTTCTCTCTCTCCCCTACTCCCTCCTTCCCCCTCTCTCTCCCCTTCTCCATATCGTGTCCTCCCCCCCCCCCTTCCTACGGACAAACGGGAGCCCGCGGAGGCCCGAGGACACACGCGCGGTAGAAAGTGCCACACCTTTCCCCTGCGAATTCCTCCTCCGGCTAAAAACCGACTATTGGCGAGCATCTGCCGACGATTTGTAGGCCTCGGTTTTCCCGCATTTGCCAAAACGTGTAGCTGAGACGGGATGCAGAGAGAGTGAGAGAGAGGCGAGAGAGGAGAGAGGGAGAGAGAGACAGAGTGATGAGAGGAAAGAGAGAGAGAGAGAGGAAGGACAGGTAGAGGAAGAGAGGAAGAGAGAGAGAGAGAGAGAGAGAGAGAGAGAGAGAGAGGATGAGGGAGAACCTGAGAAGAGTCAGTGAAAGGCCGGTCTGACAGAGGCGAGAGTCGCACAGAGAGAGAAGAGACCGAGAACGACGTGAGAGAGAACGCAGAGACGGAGGAGGAAGGAGAGGACAGACAAATATGAGAGAGAGAGACAATGAGAGAGAGAGACGAAGGCAAGAGAGAGACCAAAGAGACCCGACGGAGCGCCCCAAGACGCCAGACGGCCCAGATGAGAGAGAGAGAGAGCAGAGCGAGAGAGAGAGAGGGAATCAACGGCCGGAGAGAGAGAGACCGAGAGGAGCGGCGCGGCGCAGCTAGACCGAGGAGGCGGAGCGGGGCCTGTCCGAGCAGAGAGGAGATGAGCGCAAATTATGCACGCTAAGAGGGATGAAGAGGAGGAGAGGGGAGAGAAGGAAAAAGAGGCGAAGAGTGAGGTAGAGGAAGGAAAGGAAAGGAGAGAGAGGTAAAGGGGAGAGAGAGAGACACAAGCAGGGAGGCGGGTGTGAGAGAGGACAGAAAGGATGAAATAATACAGGTCTGCGTAGTAAATGTGAGCCGGACAGATAGATACGTTATTCATATGTCATCATTATACCTCGTTGACATGTGCATCTCATCTATGTATATGTTTAATAATAATGTAAACGACAGACAGACAGAAAAATAGATAAAGAAAAAGGTAGGTAGACTGATAGATCGAGGGAGTGAAAAGACAAGTGCTAAAACACCACACAAAAAAAAAATAAATAAAAAATAAAAGAAGAGAGAGGGATCAAGACGAAGAGGCCCTTCGACCACACCCTTAATTACCCTAACACTAACCACCCTTAAGATCACATGAGTGGCCCCAATTTCTGGCCTGGTGGTGGGTGTTCCGTCTGCACTTCAGGGGCACATGTGATACCCCGCTGCACGTGAGTATGCAGATCCGCAGCCCTCAACGCGCACAAGCAACTGCAAATGCAAAGTGCTGCAATGGCATACACGCATGCAAGCCTAAGCACATGCAAGTAATCACGTACACATGAGAAGTGAATGTCCAGCGCATGTTCGCACGTGAAAACCCATAACACAAACACATAAACATCCATAAACTCACACAAACAAATCAACAACCCTATAAGGACTTTCACATTCCTGCAAAAACGCATTGCACACATGCACGATCTCGCCCACATCGCCGTGCATGCAAGGAGCATTACCCTCATCACGGATTCCGGCTTTGATGATCCAGACTGGCCCTCGAGGAGGCGGAGGCAGGACAAAAGGCGCCTTCCCTCACTCACGCCCTGCTAGGAGGATGAAGCGCCGCGGTCATTCCTCTCAATTGATCCGAGCCACTTTCTAGATCGGATCACTTCATAATTCGCGAAATCCGGGCTTTCCCATCCCTCCATCTTTTCAAACGCCTAAAAAGTCACGTGTCGTCCTACGTGTTTCAAAATAATCAAAATAATAACGGAAAACGCGAGCTTGCACATCTCTCCTCAAAACATCCAACCTCCCATATATACATTAAACTTTATTCCGCAAATGCAAATAATAAAAACAAACAAAAATTGAAAGTGCAACTGCAAACGTCTCCCAATCCACCCTCTTCCGTGGCATGGCAAGGCTGTCCATTGCAAAACAGCGCCACGTGCAGGGACACCCCACGGGCCCGCCCGTCGACTTCATAATATTTACCTCTTGTCTCCCTGCGCCCCGGATTTGTGAAGCGTCAGAGCGAAAGAGAGAGAGAGAGAGAGAGATAAGGAAAATATACACGAGTACATCGCCTTGGGTTATGTTGACGCTATATTTTAAGAGTACTCGAATTTTTGCGTGTTTTCTTTTCGTATATATTGACTGATATGCAGACGATGCTCTCTTGACTGCTGTACCTTATTCGAGCTTTCTCGTGTTCCAACTGTAATGAAACCCTGATTTAAGCGGAGCCATGACTTACATATGGTAAATCATCACAACCATCAAGATTGAAGATTCACTTGTATATTTGGATAAAAGGTAATCCGATATCCACATTTCACAAGGTCTAGTCTAAACAAACTTAAAGTCAATTTTCTATTAAATTTAGGGTCATTAATTCTTCAATGAACAAAACAAAGGAGAAAACAAGACCACACTAAACCGTAAAAGCCAAGCATCACATAAACCTAATTCATTCTCGATATTCAGCGGATCCTCACTGGCCTAAAAACAAAGCTAAAAATATCGATTACTCGGCCATTTTACTCGAAACCCCACCTCAACGATAAAGAAAAAAATATTCCATAACAAAAACACACACAAAATCATCATTTCCATTTAAGAGACGGGGAAAAATAGTCACAAATCAACTATAATCTCGCTATGATTCCGAGGTATTCCCAGTAACAGTTTACAAAAGACTTGGATTTTCTCCTTGCCGCAGAAATTCTTCCTTGAATCGCTAAGAATACTTGAGCCAAACTGCAAAATCATGTTACAAATCGTCTAAGAATATAACGTAAGCCATCTGGCCGTTCTTAGGCGCACGCATCACCTAATCATCATCACCTGCTTGCTTTGGTCTTCTTACTGTACTTCTCTTCCACTTTTTACTCCTTCTTCCTCTATACCTCGTTCTCCCTCCTTCTCTTCCTTTTGTTTTTACCATTTCTCGTTCTTACTCTTATAAGCTTCAAGATTTACATTTCATTCTTTTATTTGGAGATTAATTGAATGAGATGGAACTAAGTTGTTACGATTCCTTCACTCATACTATACAAATTTTACTTCACGAAGTCAATAATATCTTACTGATTTCCAATCATTTAGGGCTGATGTTGGCAGGTGGTGGGCGACCTTTCTACACGATGTTCTCTGATGTAGCGTTCTTTCGGATTCTTTGCTAAGATTCGCGAGATTTGAGAGAGTATTTCAGTATCAGTATAGTGTTAATGAGAACAAATACACGTATCCTATTGATCCTCCAAGAATATTTCTTCGTATTCTCTCCACTTGTGATGCGCGTCCCTCTCGAATGATTTGTCAAATCGACGGCCACTGATATGTCAAAAGGCTTAAGTGCGTTACTCACACATCACACATGTGTGTTCTTACACTTTCTCGAAGGGGAGAGGCTGTCCTTTATGCCTCACACGCAAGTTCATCTCTGGCGTGACTCCCTTCTTTTACCTTATTCTAGTGCGAGAGGCTGATGACCTGATGAATGGTAAAAGAGTAGAGTTGCTAGTGGAGAGCAGAGACGTCACTCAAAGGTGGACTGAGAGGCACCTGCAACCCAACAGAAAGTGGAGGGGAGCGGGAAAGGTGGGCACCGACGAAGGAGACCAGGTGGACAACCAAGGCATGGTGACCGCTACAAACCCGCTCCCTTAGATGCGACACGAGAAGAGGGCGTGCGAGATGAGAAACCACATAGAAAACAGAGGGAGAGAGACCGGACAAAATTCCCGCAATCTAGAACCGACGATATGTGCACGCGATGAGAGGAGAGAGAGAGGAGAGAGAGGTGCGGGCCTCGCCGAGAGCAGAGCGTCTGGACACGAGAGCAATTCTCTCTAGAGCAGAACGTACTATGGACGATGAGAATGAGGTCTAAGCGAAGGTTGAGTCGTAGACGAGGAGGACGTGAACTTATAGTACCGCGTGAACCTAGACTGAAGTGCGCCTCCCTAGCTAAGTGCACCGTCGGAAAACAACGAATCGGTACCCGCTACACACGACAGAAGAAAAGGGCCCCCGGCCATTCTCTCTTCTCTCTCTCGTCTCTCTCTCTACTCTCTCTTCTCCTTGCGTCTCTCTCTCTCTCTCTCTCTCTCTCTCTCTCTCTTTCTGTTTTCAATAGCTAAGGAACGCTCCTGTTTCTTTTTCTTTCATTCTTCCCTCCAGCTTCCCCTCTTACTCCACTTGCCCACCTCACTCTTCTCGCTCGTGTCTCGCTCTTACTCTGGCACTCTCAGCCCCTCCTGGCACCACTCTTTCCCGTAGGGTTCCAACCTTCGCGGAACACCCGCTTCCTCCTCCTCCTCCCATTTCCCCCCTCTCCTCATCTCCTCCGCCATCCCCTCCCCACTCTCACCTCCTCCTTTTACTCTCTCCCAATCACCCCCCGCCTCCCCTCACCTCGGCCCAATCCCCACCTCTCCTCCTCCTCCCCCCCCCTCCCTCCTCCGCCTCCCACCTCTTCTCCCCAATCCCCTCCTCCTCCTCTTCCCCACTTCTTCCCTTACGCAAATACCAAACCCATCATCAATTCCTATTAGGAGTGGTCTGTAATTAGTCGCCCACCTTTACACTCACACCTATCACTCAGTTAGGCATACGGACAAACAGACTCACTCACAAGACTGGTAAGCATGCCGAGTTAGGATTCCGGTAACCACAATTTACCATGTTAATGTCAGTACAAAGAGATGGGTAGAGCTATGCAGTTGGCACCCACAGGGAGGACGAGACAAAGTCCGCCAAACACATTTTAAAATATATAAATACATGAATACATTATCATATGTATGCATACAGGCTCATTCTGGTAGGCAGACATATGAACAGACAGATAGAAAGACAGAGAGATAGAAAATGGATAGATTGAACACACACACACACACACACACACACACACACACACACACACACACACACACACACACACACACACACACACACACACACACACACACACACACACCTCCCTCCCACACCGACGCCGAGGCTCTTCCAACACTAACCTTTAACAAGCAGAAGCCCATCAACGCAGCGACATTAGGCAAAGTAAAATACCATTGAGTAATTGATCAAATTCGATTATCAAATAAAAACATTAAATAACATCATCCTCTATTTTTAGTCCCATGATAGCCCAAGCGACGTTGCCGAGCCAGCCTGGGGTGCCACAGGGTGCCACTTTGCCCTTTCGGGGAGGCACTCCTAGCCCAGCGATTCTTGGATTACTTACTCACATGATTTTTTACTGATTCAGGGGGAAATACATTTAAGCTAGAAAGCAAGCCTGTTAATAATCAATATGCATATATATATATATATCTATATATCATATCTATAATATATATATATATATATATATATATATATATATATATTATATATATATATATATATATATATATATATATATATATATATATATTATATATATATATATATATATATATATATATATATATATATATATATAGTATATTATGTATATATATGTATATATATATATATATATATATATGTGTATCTATATATATATATATATATCTATCATATATATATTATATATATATATATATATATATATATATATATATATACACAACACACACACACACACACACACACACATACACAACACACACACACACATGCACATATATATATACACACATATATATGGACATAAATCATCTGCAGGAAAGTTCTTCCCTCGTCCACGAGTTCCAAACACGAGCAAAAACAAAGGCCACAAGTAGCTCAACGAACGCCCTGCAACGATACAAAACAGAGTCCTTCAACATGTATTCATAAAACTCAACCACAACCCTCGAGCAAGGTACCTCCAGCACACCTCCTTAACCCCAAAAAGGTACCTCTACCTCTTCCCTAACCCCTTTAGAGTCCGCTCTCCTCCCCTCCTCTCACCCCTCCCTCCCCTCCCCCTCACCCTCCCTTTCTCCTTCCCCTTTCCCCCTTCCCCTTCCCGTCCATCCCTGCATCATAAAAGTCAAGACTTGGCCCTATAAACTCCATCTGTTCCTCTCCATCCGCAAATCGGAGGCACCAGGACCTTACAAGGCGGAGGAGGAGGAGGTGGTGGAGGTGGAGGAGGTGGTGGAGGTGGAGGTGGAAGAGGAGGAGAGGGAGGAGAGGGAGGAGGAGGAAGGGAGGAAGAGGAGGAGGAGGGAGGAGGAGGAGGAAGAGGAGGAGGAGGAGGAGGAGGAGGTGGAGGTGGAGGAGGTAGTGACGGAAGCGGAAGTGGAAGTAAAGGTGGAGGTGGAGGAGGAGGAGGTTGTGTAGGAGGAAGTGGAGGTGGAGGTGGAAGAGGAGGGAGGAGGAGGTAGTGACGGAAGTGGAAGTGAAGGCAAAGGTAGAGCTGGTGGAGGAGGAGAAGGACGAGGAAGAAGAGGAGGAGGAGGAAGAAGAGGAAGAGGAGGAGGAGGAGGAAGAAGAGGAAGAAGGTGATAATGATGATGAAGAAGAAAAGATGAAGAAGACCGTCACGCCCGTCGAGAGAGCAATACCATGTCAAGTATGCTATTAAACACGGATGAAAGTGTTTTTAAACTCTCTCTCACTCTTTCCTTTCTCCCTGTTTCTTCCCTCACCTTTTCTTTCCTGATTGCTTTTAGCATTGTCTTTCCTTGTTCCTTTCCTTTAATAAATCTATATACTTTTATTTTTGTTGTTCATTCCCTTCCTTTCTCCATCTGTTCCGGTCTTTTCTTCTTCTTCGTCTTTCTATTTGTTATCTTTCTAACTTTTTATTTTTTTTCTATTTTCTAGCTTTCTATTTTTTTTATTTTCTAGCTTTCTATTTTTTCTATTTTCTAGCTTTCTATTTTTTCTCTCTTTATACCTTCCTTTATAGCTTTCATTTTTCATGCTATTTGCCCATCATCCTTAATTTTTCTTCGTGCCTGTCTATCCTTCTTTAATTTTCTTTCTACCTGTTCACCTTCCTTTCGTTTACCTTCTGTTAACCATCCTTTTATTTTATTCCCATCTACTTTCCTTCTTTAACTTTCTTTGTATATCTATGTTTTTCTTGTCTCTCTATCTTCCTTTACTTTCCTTCTGTCTACCTTTCTTTAGTTTCCTTTCTATTTAATTGCCCTTTTTAAATTTCCTTTCTGCCTATCTACCTCTCATCCCCTGTCTCCATCCACCCTACCATGATCTCTCTCCTTCTACCGTCAAAACGATAAAATTTAATATCAATTAATAAACTTTATATAGGAATAGATAATAAAAATAACTAAACACCATTTCTCATGAAAATTATTGACGTTTTTCCTTTTTTTAGAGAATTGTGAAAATAAGGATAAAACTAAACACAATTTTCTAAGTCATGAAAATTATTTAACGGTTTTTTTTTTTTTAGAAATTGTGAAAATAAGGATAAAACTAAACACAATTTCTAAGTCATGAAAATTATTGACGTTTTTTTTTTTCTTTTTTTAGAAATTGTGAAAATAAGGATAAAACTAAACACAATTTCTGTCATGAAAATTATTGATGTCTGTTTTTTTTTAGAAATTGTGAAAATAAGGATAAAACTAAACACAATTTCTAGGTCATGAAAATTATTGACGTTATTTTCTTTTTTTAGAAATTGTGAAATAATAAGGATAAAACTAAACACAATTTCTAGTCATGAAAATTATTGACGTTTTTTTCTTTCTTTTTAGAATTGTGAAAATAAGGATAAAACTAAACACAATTTCTAAGTTCATGAAAATTTTGACGTTTTTTTTTTTTTTTAGAAATTGTGAAATAAGGATAAACTAAAACAATTTCTAGCCATGAAAATTTTTGACGTTTTTTTTTTTTTTTTTAAATTGTGAAAATAAGGATAAAACTAACACAATTTCTAGTCATGAAAATTATTGACGTTGTTTTTTTTTAGAAATTGTGAAAATAAGGATAAAACTAAACAATTTCTAGGTCATGAAAATTATTAACGTTTTTTTTTTTTTTGAAATTGTGAAAATAAGGATAAAACTAAACACAATTTCTAATCATGAAAATTATTGACTTTTTTTTTTTTTTTAGAAATTGTGAAAATAAGGATAAAACTAAACACAATTTCTTGTCATGAAAATTATTGATGTCCTTTTTTTTGAAATTGTTTTTTTTTTTTTTTTGAAATTGTAAGGATAAAACTAAACACATATGAAAATTATTGATGTCCTAAACACAATTTCTAAGTCTGAATCATGAAAATTAAGTTGACTTTTCTTTCCTTTTCAAACTAACAAATTTTAAGTCATGTGACGTTTTTTTTTTAGAAATTGTGAAAGATAAAACTAAACACAATTTCTAAGTCATGAAAAATTATTGACGTTTTTTTTTTTCTTTTCTTTAGAAATTTGTCTAAGGATAAAACTAAACACAATTTCTAGGTCATGAAAATTATTGACGTTTTTTTCCTTTTTTAGAAATTGTGAAAATAAGGATAAAACTAAACACAATTTCTAAGTCATGAAAATTATTGACGTTTTTTCCTTTTTTTTTTTTAGAAATTGTGAAATAAGGATAAAACTAAACACAATTTCTGTCATGAAAATTTTGACTGTTTTTTTATTTAGAAATTGTGAAATAAGGATAAAACTTTTCTAATCATGAAAATTATTGACTTTTTTTTTTTTTTTAGAAATTGTGAAAATAAGGATAAACTAAACACAATTTCTAATCATGAAAATTATTGACGTAATCACTTTTTTTTTTTTTTTAGAAATTGTGAAAATAAGGATAAAACTAAACACAATTTCTAATCATGAAAATTATTGACTTTTTTTTTCCTTTTCTTAGAAATTGTGAAAATAAGGATAAACCTAAACACAATTTCTAATCATGAAAATTATTGACTTTTTTCCCTTTTCTTAGAAATTGTGAAAATAGGATAAAACTAAACACAACATCTAGATCTTGAAAGTTTTCGACTTTTTTTTTATTTAGAAATTGTGAAAATAAGGATGAAAGGCTAAGGCCACATCACCGGCACAGGAAATTCTTTTAAATGGAGTTTTGACACGAGTGAGGAAACTGGCGCGACCGAGTGAGCGAGTGGGGGCGAGTGCCTCATAAGCAGGGGGGGGGGGGAGGAATGGTGGAAGGGGAGGAGTAGAGAGAGATGGTGATGATGATGATGGTGATGATGATGATGATGATGGTAATGGTGATGATGATGATGATGATGATGATGACGAGGAGGAAGAGGAGAAGAAGGAGAGGAGGGGGAAGAAGAAGAATGAGAATGAAAAGAACAGAAGAAAAAAAGAAGAGGAAAAGAAGAACAAGAGATGAGAAAAAAAGAAGACGGAGATGAAAAAAGAAGTAGACGAAGAAAAAGAAGAGAAGAAGCAAACAAAGAAGAAGTAGACGAAGAGAACAAGGAAGAAGAAAGAATAAGAAATAAGAAGAAATAGAATAAATAGATGGTGAAAAAGAAAAGGGGGAGGAGGAGGAGGAGGAAAGAAACGGCCGCCAGCACAGCCATCAGGAGTGCATCGTTCCTTTGAATGACGTTTCGCCGAGATCTTAAATTGTGTACACAGGCTGTGTTTGTACAGTGTGCATCTTCAACTGCGTATTCCCAAACCGCTGGCTATTTCTATCCCTATCTCCAATCCCGCTTTTACTATCTTCCCCTCTATCTCCGCCTTTCATTCCCTACATGTACCTTCCTATCTTTATCCCCTACCCATTCATTCGTCGCCCACACACATCCACTCGCACACCCACGCCAAGTTCCCATCCACCCTCCGTTTACCCATACATCCATTCACACGTCCGTCCCCTATATCTATCCCTTTTCCCATCCATCTCCCCCCACCTACCCACCCGCCTACCCCCACTTTCCTTCATCTCCACTCCCCTACCCGCCCACTTTCCTTTGCTCTGAGGGAAGTGACGCCAACACGCCCTCTATATCGGTTTTTACCCATCGAGGCTCTCAGCTCTTGCCCAAGTACAGCTATCAAAATGTAGGGTTTATGGTCAGTTTTACTCCCTTAGTGCCACCCCCTCCCCCCCTGGCCTCAATACTCCCCCTAGTGAAAGATTCTTCCTGCTCCTCCCCCCCTCCTCCTCCTACACCCCCGTTCTCCCGCCCACTAAAAGCTCATCAAAGAAGCGCGAGATGGGATTATAGCCTTTGCATCCCGTATTCATAAGGTCTCTCTGTCCTCCCCCTCCATTCCCGCGAGATGTCATCCTGGGGTAAGACTTTCGGAGTCGATGTCAGGTGACTTCCCCCTCCCCCATACACACTTTTTCCCGCCATTTTTATCGGGTCATTTCTAATTTTTGTCAATGTTTCCGTTACGTCGAGCGCTTTAAATGGCGGCGGTCGCTAAATCATAAAACCGATTAGCCGTGAAAAAATATCGCAAAATACGAACCACTTACGCACGTGGAAAGGCCGCGCGGGAGGGCATGACTAACGCTGCTTGCTCCCTCGCAGGATGGGGGGGGGGGGGCAGAGAGGGAGGATGGGCGGGGGGTAGCTGCTGTTGTTGGGGTGGGAGGTTGAGGCGAATGTGGTGGAGACAGAGAGAGAGAAAAAGAGGGGAAGAGAGGAGGAGGAGGAGGAGGAGGAGGAGGAGGAGGAGGAGGAGGAGGAGGAGGAGGAGGAGGAGGAGGAAGGAGGAGAAGAAGAAAGAAGAATCAGTAGGAGAAGAAGTATAATTAAAAGCAGAAGTCGACGAAAGAAAAAAGGAGAAGGCGAATGAGAGGGAGAAGAATGAGTCTGAGGAGGAGGAGGAGGCGAGCGTGCAGCCAGGCAGAGATACAGGTACAGGGAAACAAGGTGGCCGCAGCATATTTGGTCACGGGAGCATCACGCGGCCAGCTTTATGCGTCCTACCTTGCCAGCTTGCTTGATCCTGCTTGTCCGCCTGCCTGCTTGCCTCTCTATTCAGATAATCATTCCCCGCTTTACCTGCTTTTCCCCTTGCCCGGCCTACTTGCCTGCTTCAGTCTACCTTTCCCTGCTTAAGAGGATGCTTCCATCTACCTGCCTCACCTGCTTGCTCGCCGCCTTCTATTACCCGTCTGCCTCCTTCATCGCCTGCATTCATCCACCTGTCTGCTTGCTGCGCCTGAATGCTCCCGAGTCAGTCTCTCATATTCACCTGCCTGCCACCTGCCCGCCTGACCCTCGGCTACCTTTCCTTCCCTTCTGCCTACTTCCTCCTTCATAACCCTCTTCCTCGACGAGTACCCAGGCACCTGTCCTGGTATACACCCTTCGCTTCCAAAGACCCCTTGTCTAACGCATCTGACAGTAGTCTCCCATACATGTCTTTAAAAAAGTAATTTAACACGAAGTTGTCAAGGAAGACGAGCGCCGGGGCGGGAGGACGCAACCGGCTATTAATAACACCGCAAATAGGATCATGCGGGCTACGGCGCGTGTGATCTTTACGGCTCGACGTGTATGCAGAGCGGAGCCATGTCAAGCGACTGTTATGCTTGCGAGAGACTGGCTGCGTTGAAGGCATCTTAATGCGTCATGTATCGCGGGAAATAAGTGACAGTGTAGAGTGAATAATTGGCTATTTGTGTACGTATTGTATGTGCCGCCCACATCTGGCTCTTACCTCGTCCGGTCTCTCTCGCCTTGACCTGCGCTACCTGACCGGCCCGCGCGCGTTCATGCGTAAGTGCTATTGGGTCCGACCGTGCGTGAGTGAATAGGTATGTGCGTGCATACGTGCGTGCGTTCAGGCGTGGGTACGGCCGCCCGCAGTATCAGCAGTGTACCCGCACGCCCTCGTAGAGTTACGAGCATCAGAGTCACAAGAGTGGTGACTTTTACGCCCTGCTGGCGCCTCCACCTCGCCATGGTCACGATAATACGGTTACACTCGGCACCCTGCCCCCCCCCCCCTTTGCCCACGCATTCGAGCGTATGCGAGTGAGCCAGAGGCCACGAAACCACGATTATCATCCTTCTCTATTCCTCCTCCTCCTCCTTCTTCTTCTTGCTTCTGTTGTTGCTGTGCTGCTGCTGTGCTGATGCTCTTCTTCCTTTTCGTCTACTGCTACAGCTGTTGATGTTGCTATTGCTGCTGCTGCCCTCCCTCCCACCTTCCCTCCTCCTCGTCCTCGTTGTCGTTATCGCCGTCGTCGTCATCCTCCTCCTTTTCCTCCTCCTGTACTCATTTAATCCTTCCTAAATCGGAACACGACGTTAACAAGACACCGACACTGTGCAGAGTGTCCGCATGAGGGTCACACGTCTCCCATATCATGTGCAAGACAACTACGCTCTCTTCGTCTCCTCTCCCCATTTCCTAAGCTCTCTTCGTGTCCCTTCCCCCTTTCCTTTTCCTCCCCCTACCCACTTCCCTCTCCCTTTTCCTACGTTACTATCCGGTCGTGTTGCTGATACTTGTGAGATATCAGTACACGTCTTGGGTCTTCTTCTCCACGTTTCCTCTCTCAGTATTCGCTAATGACCACTTCTATCGCCCTTTGTAAATACATCAATTTGCGCACTACATAAAGATGCTGACAAGATTAACATCAGCAAAACGAAGCATAAAAAAGGCGATATCAATGGCACAAATTATCCCCACTTGAACTGCCAGATGCCGCCGCTACGCCCTAAATCCTCCACGGCCGCCCACCGCCCCCGCCCCCACTCTCAAGCGTCTGCGCCCACTCGGCCTCACTGGTCGCACTTGAAGGGAGAGGAGCCGCCGCCCCCCTCCGATATCTCGGAAGGCGTGGCCTCACATCGGCCAGATGGGGAGGTATCGGCTCGCGACATGGCGGCCAAGATAAGGCGAGGGCGTGAGGACGAGAGCGCCTTCGCCCGCCGCCCGCCCGACTCCGCGACCCATTCCTTCGGCCAGCCTTGAGTGGGCCTCCTCCTCCTCTACTGCCTCTTCTTGCTGCCCCACAAGTACCTCCGCACATTCCGATACTCGCACTTTAAACCTCTTGACAACCTCTCCCTTCTTCATTCGTGTCTCGGGCACACCTCTCCGCCCCCCCCTCCCTCCCTCCCCGTGTGTCATACGGCCGGGTCAACCGAAGGATCTGAGGAACCCGACTCCCATGCCGGCCTCAGAGCGGACTCGGCCAACCATTTCAGCTCTCCTCGAAAAAAAGACAAGTACATAAACATGAGATACAAATGCATAATGCTGAGCCCGTGTAATCCGCCTTTATACCCGAAACCCACGACATAATTTTCCATTAACGCCGAATCCACGATCAAAAAGGCCAAATCAACCAACAAAAGCGCTCCCGAATTCCTCGCTGAACCATCAAAATTCCTTATTGTGCCTTTAGTGGTGGATAACCCTCTATGTCACAATGTCGTGAGTGAACCGCCTCCTCCAGTCCCCCTTACTCTTCCCTGTAACCCCCTTCTCCTAACCTCTTTCCTTATGCTCTCCCCCTCTCCTTCCCGTCCCTAAACCTCCCCTTCTCCTAACCCCTCCCCCTCTCCAACCTTCCCGCCCTTCCCCGCCCTTCCCTTCCCCCTTCTTAACCCTCCTCCTCCCTTAACCCTCCCCTTCTCTTCCACTTTCCTTATGCCCCCCTCTCCCAACCCACTCCGCAAACCCTCCCCTCCCCTCCCCTGTTTATGATGCAAATCCCTCGGCTCCATATTGTCGTCAGAGTTCGTTGTAGGACGGCGCGGCGGTTTTGTACACAGCGGGCATCGTCGTGTGTGGTACTGCGAAGATCACATAACCGATGGTGTGTAACTACTAAAGAAGACTATGAAAAAAACCCTCCAATGCTAAGCTGGGGA
>NW_020869455.1:605078-640078 GCF_003789085.1 Penaeus vannamei
TTCGATTCCCTCGCTGTCTTCCTCCTCTTCCTCTACCTCGACCTACCTCTTTCCCCTACTCTACTTTTCAACTTTTCACCTTCACTCTACCTCCCTCTACCTTCACCTTCATTCCTCTCTCTTTCCATACCCCCACGATAATTTCTCCTACCCCCCCCCCCCCCGTTTCAAGATACATTTCCAAAATTCGTCACGACATAAATGATTTGGCCTCAAGCGCATCCCATCGCGGCAAGGCTTGGGCAATCACACCCCGGCACTTTAACCCCATAATGCACCAAAAAATACAGCTTTTTACACCCATGGCACATTTAGAGGGCTCGCTCACAAGTATGCTTAATATCATCTTATTATTTATTCAGCTCTACGTGACTTCTTTCTGCAGCTGGTCACGATATGCTAATTAGGCCATCGAGAGTCCGCTCTCCTTTGGTTGCAAAATAACCAAAATGACGCCAACGCCATATTTACATCATAAGCTTAAAATTCCTTCTTTTAACTTTTTTTTTATAAACATGCCAACTAAAGCATTTTCCGCATATGAATTCCCGAGTCTATTAACATAATACCAGATACGCATTCGAGTGAAGCTGAGCTCACCCCTCCTCCACAAAAAAAAAAAAAAAAAAATTGGAACGGAAGTACGATAATTCAATAATTATAGCCACGCACGGCCTCACCTGTAATCACTCGCACAGGGTAGCTTTGCATCAACATTGCAGATCATCTAGACTGCATGGAACAAAAATGTTTTTCATTTATATATTAGCCTGATTTACTAATATGCTGTAAATCTTAAACAATGTAAATAAATCATATATTTTTTCCTTCTCACTTCTCTCCTTACACCATACTAATATGCTTCAAATCTTAAACAGAGTAAATAAATAAATAAATCATATATTTTTTTCCTTCCTTTTTATACTAGTGCAAATGCACAGGATTACCAAAAAATACTAAACACAACTCCATCACACTTCAACCTCCCAATCTAACCCACGCCCCCCAATCCCCCCTCCCGACCGAATCCAAAGGCGCTCCCAATCGAACCCGTGAATCCGACGCCCAATCACCTCATCACCTCCAGCGCGGCGCAACACCACCCTCATCACCGCCCCCTGGAACTCCCCGGCAGCCGTATCATCAACAGAAATCAACACCCGAGCTTATCATCGCCGCCCGCCATCTTCACGCCTGTAAAGATGGATGAGTCACGGGGCCGCCCACCCACGAGAGGCGAGGCGTGGGCGTGTTGACCGGGGGCTGCTAAATGGGCGCTTCGTGTTGACGGGCGTGTGACGCTTGGATGGTTAGACGGAGGAGTGGGGGAGGGGGAAGGAAGGAATAAGAGAGGGGAGAAGAATGGAGGGACATGGAAGGGAAGGGGAAGGAAGGAATGAGAGATGGAAGATAGGAAAAGTGGAGGGGGAAGGAGGGAATAAGAGAAGGCAGAAGATAGGAGAGGTGGAGGAACAAGGAGGGGAGGGGGAAGGAGAGAGTAAGAGAGGGGAGAAGATAGGAAAAGTGGAGGGACAAGGGAGTGGAGGAAGGAGGGAATAAGAGCTGGGAGAAGGCAGGAAAGTGGAGAGACAAGGAGTGGAGGGGAAGGAAGGAATAAGAGATGGGAGAAGATAGAAAAGGTGGAGAGACAAGGAGGGGAGAAGGGCGAAAGGAAAGAATAAACGGAGAGGGGGCTCAAAAACAGAAAAAGGGAGAGAAAAGAGGGAGAGGGAAGGGACTGGAAAAATAGGAAAAGAAGGAATATGAAGATGGAAGAACAGATAAAGAAAAGGATAGTGAGAGAATGGGGAAAAGGCGCGACAGGCGACGAAAGAAAGTCGAGGGAGAAGGAGTGGCAGTGGACATGTCCGTACACGAGTCATAATTGAGCAATCCGAAGATCTAAGAAATAAAACACATGAAAGATCACGAAAATAAAGTCCCACTAAGTCGTGTGACATTTAAAAAAACAGGTTACGCGTTCTGTGACAGCCAAAGACGTTCAATTACACGGCGCTCGACAACCAGTCTTCTCGGGACAGATCTCAAGCTGGAGCCAAGACACCAAGCCACAACTTGAGTTTAGTTTGAGGTTCAAGCTAGAATCAAGCAGGACAGGTGGTCGATGAAGAATCTGTGTAAGATTAAAAATAAGCTCGTTCTAAAAGAGAGAGAGAGAGAGAGAGAGAGAGAGAGAGAGAGAGAGAGAGAGAGAGAGAGAGAGAGAGAGAGAGAGAGAGAGAGAGAGAGAAGAGAAGAGAGAGAGAGAGAGATAGAGAGAGAGAGAGAAGAGAGAGAGAGAAGAGAGAGAGAGAGAGAGAGAGAGAGAGAGAGAAGAGAAAGAAAGAGAGAGAGAGAGAGAGAGAGAGAGAGAGAGAGAGAGAGAGAGAGAGAGAGAGAGAGAGAGAGACAGACAGACAGACAGACAGACAGAGATAGAAAGATAGATAGATTGATAGAAAGAGAGATGGGGGGAGGCAATAGTTTTAAAATTCCAGTCTTCTTTCATAGCAGGATATTTTCTCAAATATGCATTTGCAAAAAATTGTCACTGAATCACTAAGCATAATAATAAGGTTAATAATTTTAAAACAGTATGCATGCCTACATGAATGCATGTATGCACTTATGTATGTAATTATGTATGAATGCATGAATATGTATGTGTATCTGTACGTGTGTGCACGCATGAATGCTTGCATGCATTGCATGTATGTATGTATGTATGTATGTATGTATGTATGTATGTATGTATGTACTGTATGTATGTATGTATGTATAGTATACCGTATGTCCACCCGCCAGCGAGCGTCGCACATACCGCGATCAAGCGCTAAAACAATGTCACCTGTTGCCCGCCCGCCGCCGCCCCCCCCTCCCCAGCATCACGCCCTCTTCGCATACTCTGCAACACACCCTGCAACCCAAACCCTGCCACGTGAGGTCACGCGTAGGGGTGAGGGCGGGGGGCATTGGTGGGGGTAGGGAAGGGGGATAAAGGTGGGAGAAGGGTTGAGAGGGAGTAGGGATGGGGGGGGGGAGGTACCAGAGGGTTGGGGACGTGGGTGGGGGTGGGAGAGGGAAGAGGATGGGAGGCATTTGGGGGGGGGGGGGGGGTAGAAGGCGGAAGGGAAGGAATGCAAAGGACGAGGAAGGGAAGGTAGACAAGGGGAGGGAGAGGGCGATCCAAGGATATGGCGGAGAGTAAAAGGAGGAGCGAAAAGGAAAGGTGAAACGGAGAAACTGAATGACTGAAGAGGGGAGGGAGAGGGAGAGAGAGGGAGAGAGAGGAGAGGGAGAGGGAGAGGGAGAGGGAGAGGGAGAGGGAGAGGGAGAGAGAGGAGAGAGGAGAGGGAGAGGGAGAGAGAGAGAGAGAGGAGAGAGAGAGAGAAGAGAGAGGAGAGAGAGAGAGAGAGAGAGAGAGAACGAAGTCAAGGCGAGAGCGGGAAGGGCGGGCGCTGGGCGGGACGCGTGGGCAGCCCGCGAGATAGCGAGGCTCGCCTGACAGCATTCCCGACTCCGCCGCTACACCATTTCCCCGCTAACTTTTATCGCTACTCTGTCTCTCCGCGTCCCCGCTTCAAAACAACATCATTGCTCTATAACTATTCATTTTACGAAGCTTTAAGTACGCATTTACTTAAGCAGAGTGCATGTCCTACTCATGAATCTTGCCTTCAGCTCGCACATGCCCCTTTTAGGCAATACGGCTTGAATGTTCCCTTGCTTCTGTGCTACATTGTGGCCGACACACCACGCCGCGACACGCATTTCTCCCTCACATCTTTCACAACCACACACAGATGTCCACGACTCGAGACATCTTTAAAAAAAAAATCACACAAATGACGATGGAAAGTTCTTTTTAAACAACCGAAACCGAGAAAATACATAAACAAAAGCAACAGGTGTAGCGAAAGCAGTCAAGGTTACCCCATTCATGAACAGCAGCGGTACCGACGGATCATGACTATTATCATTGCTATCCCTCTCATCACCATAATCATGATTACTATCACCGTGGATCTCCATCACCACCATTACATAATAAGACAACACAACACACCATACCACACCACCAAAAAAAAAAAGAAAAAAAAAAAAACCACACCGCACCACCATCCTCATCACCAACCACCACCACCAACCAGCAGGTTCTCTCTTGGCTCATCACACACAACCTGTCTCCGGCGGCCGGTTTAAAACGGCCAAGACGGAAATGAATGGCTGTTTTTACGCCAGGGTTCGCAAAGCCCCGTCCGCCCCCGGGATGAAACCCGAGGGACGGCCAGCAGGGCTTCGGGAGATGCTGTTCTCTGGGTGGCGAAGGGAGGAGGGACACTGATGCACGGAGGAGGAGAGAGGGGCAGGGAGGGACGATAAAGGGAGGGTTGAAGGAGGACAGAGGGGGAAGGAGGGACGATAAAGGGAGGAATGAAAGAGGATAGTGGCGGGATAGAGGGTGGATAGTGGGAAGATAGAATGGAGATAGAGAGAGGATAGATGGTGGATAGTGAGGAGATAGAATGAAGATAGATGGTGGATAGCGGGGAGATAGAGAGAAGACAGAGTGTAGATGGTGGGGAGAAAGATAGAAGATAGACGGTGGCTAGTGCGGATATAGAGAGGATAGAGAGGGAAGGAGTTGAATTACACCGGGCGACAAGGATAGAAAGAAATCCAGGAAGATAGAGGAAGAGGTTGAAGGAGGCTGAATTGCACCGGGTGATAAGGTCGGAGGCAGAAAAAAAGCTAAAAGAAGTCAGAAAAAGGGTTGAATTGCCCTGGGTGATAAAACGAAGCATACGTGTCCAGGGCTCATCGTTGGGTGAGTGAGTTTGTCAAACCGGGACCGACGCACCCTTCATGATTCATAAAATTCTATCTCCGGGCAACCACTTTTATCAGTTCAATTGCAAAGCCTCCTTATCTTTATCCCAAGTAGGATAAACTCCAAATGAAAACAATTCTATTATTTCAATTCTCTCTTTCATATGTATGTGTTCGTGGGTGTCCAAATATTTGAAGATGTGTGTGTGTGTGTGTGTGTGTGTGTGTGTGTGTGTGTGTGTGTGTGTGTGTGTGTGTGTGTGTGTGTGTGTGTGTGTGTGTGTGTGTGTGTGTGTGTGCGTGTCTAGATAGATAGACGGAAATGACTTTACATTTCTTTACATTTACATTTTTACAGAAATCTTTCTAAATATGCATGAATATATCTGTATATCCTATGATTTTCTATTTTCCACTCTTACCTTGTTTCCTTAACCATAGACATTCCTTTTTTCGCTTTCCCCTCCATCTACCCCTCCCCCTCCCATTCCTTACCCTTCTTGTCTTCCCTCCTTCACTCTCGCCCTTCCCACTGAAATCCCTGTCTCTCGTTTTCCCTCCTTCCCCGGGTCTTTTTCGCCGTCACCTGTCCCTCCCTCCATTTCCAATCCTCCTTCACCCTCTTTTTCTCGATCTCCCCTCCCTCCCGTTCCTTCCGCTCCTTCTCATCCTCTCCTTCCCTTCCTTCACTCCCTTTTCCTCTCCTCCTTCCTAACCCTCTTTCATATCTTCCTTCTTTTCCCTCCATCCCTTCCTTGCCAACTTCCACTCTCTCTACCCATTCGACACTTCCTCCACCCTCCCTTCCCACCCTCGACCCGTCCACCATCCTCCCTTCCTTCGACCCTTCCCCCACCCTCCTCCCTCTCTCTCTTTCCTCCTTTCCTTCCCTGCCCCTTCCTCTATCCAATCTCCCTCCACCCCCTCCCTCCCTCTCTCATCCTCCTTTCCTCCCCTGCCCTTCCTCTATCCTCCCTCCTTCCACCCTCCCTTCGACCTTTCCTCCCTCCCTGCCTCTACCTCACTCTCCCCTCCCACCCTCCCCTCCCTCCTCTACCCTTCCCTTCCCTCCCTCTAACCTCACTCCCTCCCATCCCCTCCCTCCCCTCCCGCCAAGCCTCAAAACAGAGCAGAAGCAACAAGCGCCCGAGCGAGGGAGGGCCGTGGTCTGAGGCGCAGTTCAAGCGGTGAATCAAGGCAGGGAGTCCGTGCGCCGCGACCCCGACGGGGACCAGCGCCCTCTGACGGCCAAGCTGCCATGTTTGTGTCCCTCTCTTTTCCCTTTCCCTTTTCCTTTTTCCCTCCCCTGCTCTACAAAGTGTCTCGTCCTCTTTCTTTCCCTCTCCATCACTCCCCTATACATTAGCTTCCCTTGCCTCCCCCTCGCTCTCGCTATCTCGCATCTCCTCTCTCATATCTCTTCCTCTCCCTGCCTCTTTCCTTCTCTCTCTCTCCCTCTCTCTCCTCCCTCTCCTTCTCCCTCTCCCGCTCTCTGTTAGCGCCATCTGGTAACATTAGGATCTCCAGACTGGTCCTATAGACGCATTCCTCCTTCCTTTCAGCGAGGGGAGAGAGGGCGACGGGAGGGCGACAGAGAGTGGAGACAGAGAGAGAAGAAGAAAGGGGAAAAAGGAAGAGGAAGGAGGAGGAAGTAGAAGGGACGAGAGGGGGGCGGTGAAGGAGAAAAAGAACCAAAAAGGAGACTGGAGACAGAGGGAGGAAAGGTGAAATGCGCGAAGATAAACATACGACAGAAAAAAAAACAGAACAAGAGAAAAAGAAAATGAGAAAAGGAGGAAAAGAAGAAGAAGAAGAAGAAGAGGAAAGAGAAATGTAGATGCGAGAAAGGGGATTTAGTGCGGAGAGGTAAAACACGCAGGACACATGATCACGGAAGGGAGAGAAGGTGCAGCTACTTTCACGAGCTAGAGTTACAGGGGGGGGGGGTAGGAGCGGAGGGGGCCCTGGGATTAGGGACTAGGGACCACTAGGAACCAGGGGCAAGGGACAAGGTATTGGGGGCAAGGGGTAAGTGTCAAGGGGCAAGGGGGGGAAGGGCACGGGACACGGGTATGCCAGAAGGGACACCAGCGCAAGGAGGTGGAAGGGAGGAATGCTGAGGTAAATATGCACGAGGAGAGAGAAGGAGGAGAGAAAACATACCAGAAGAGTACCAGCACACACGCGCGATGCACAAGGCGTGAGAGCACACACAAAAGCATACATACAAATAAACATATAAAAATAGCGAGAAGACAAACACAATTTGAATGAACAAATGAAAAATCAAATAAATAAATAAATACGTAGGTGAACACACACACAGGAAAGACTTCGAGAAAAAATACTAGTTTAGGAAAATACATTATAACATGCAAATAAATAATATACATACGAGCAAATAAATAGAAAATCCAGGGAAATATCTCCGTACGAACCTGAAAAAAGAGAAATAAACGATATATATAAACGCACAATATAAACACAAGAGCACAGACAGCATCAAACTGAAAAAAATGAAACAAAAAGAAAAAACACTTCCAAACACACGCACACAGACACGCACATGCATACATATATACCTACATACACGCATACAATCATGAACACACACACATATATATAAATAAATACATACACACATACATACATACATATATATACACGCATGCACAAGTCCATATACATATACATACACGTATACATATATACACATGTCCATGCATACATACACACGTCCATACATACATACACACGTCCATACATACATCACACGCATACATACATACACACGTCCATACATACCACGTCCATACATACACACGTACAACACCATACATACATACACACATACATACATACACACATCCATACATACACACGTCATACATACGACACATACTACACACGTCCATACATACATACATACATACATACACGATACACACGTACATATACACACATATATACACATCCGTACATACATACATACGCGCATACATAAGCTCCCGCCACCCACACCGACACTACAAGCCAAGGGACTTTTTATGATGATCCTCCTCAATAAAACACAACTTCATGGCCGGGATTTAGAGAAACGCTTTCCTTTTTTTCTTTCTCTTTCTCTCTTCTCTCGTTTTGCTGTTTTCTTTCTTTTTTCTTCTTTCGCTTTCTTCTTCATTTCGTATTTCTTTTATTACCATTATCATATTATTATTCTACCTTTCCTTTATCTATTTCTATCATCATTAAACCTATTCTTATAACTTTTTAAAATTCTTATCCTCATCTACAATTCTTATCATCCATCTATTTATCAAATCACTAACTACCTAACAGAAACAAAAAACGAAGGTATTAATTCCTTCTTTCTGTTCCCATACCGTGCTTAATCTATTCAGCCATTCATCCATCTACCTCGTTATTCATTCAGCGACCAACGCGATGAACGAATGAATGAAGCGGCGGCACGGAAAGACGGAGAGATAATGGACTGATTGTCGGATAAGCGAAAAAAAAGATCCGGATATGGGGAGAGAAAGCGGAAGAGTGAGTGAAGAAAGACTGATTGTGTGCGAGCGTGAGTGACACGGGTGTGCGTGTGTGTGTGTATGTAGTGTGTACGTATGTGTGTGTGTGTATGTAGTGTGTGCGTATGTGTGGATATATATACATGTGTGTGTATAAATAATATAATGTGTGTGTGTGTGTGTGTGTGTGTGTGTGTGTGTGTGTGTACGCATACACACCGTACGTATACTCTATGCACACTACATGTGAGCGGGCATGTACCGTAAAGCACATAGAATATGTCAATGAGTATATGTATATGTATAGATATGTATCTGCGCCTCCGCCTTCGTATGTGCACGTGAGGAGAAAGGAGGGCCTCATGTGTACTAAGCGTACATTAAATGTCACGTGCATGAGCGTGGGCACGAGTGGTCGCGATAAGTCACGTATCAACGAAAGGCCCGGACGCAAGCCACGCCAACTTAACATACCAACAAAAAGCAAAAGAGTTAAGCAAAAAAAAATCTTACGACAACGACATAAGGCGTGGCGAGTGGGGGGCGAGGTAGGAGGGGAGGGGAGGGGAGGGGAGAGGGACACGTCGCAAGCGGAGGAAGAATGAGCGGGGGGGGGGGGGGGGGACGGACCAAGGGGTCATGACAGCCATTCCTGATGCACAGGAAGAGAAAGGGACGTAAGAAAAAAATAATTTGAATATTGTCTCCTTCCCCTACCCGTTCAAGAAAGAAAAATATATTCCCCATTTTTCTACGCCATTCTGCCCTTCCTTGGAGGAGAGGGTAAGAAAGAATAAGGAAAGACTGTAAGAAACAAAAATACAGGAAGGAAGAGGGTAGGGAAAAAGGGGGGAAGGAAAGGGAGTTAGGAAAAAGTTTAAACAAGAAGTGACGACGCAAAACGACCCAACTTCACAGCCGGGAGAAATGGTAAAGAAGTTCCCGAGAAATGCAGAGGAATGCGAACCACGCTCCGCTAATAAGCTCTTGTCTCATATGGCCACGGTGGGAGGGAGGGGGGAGGGGGAGGGGTAGAAAGGGGTGGAGGAGAAGGATGTGCAAAGAAGGTAAATGGCGGATGGGGGAAGGGAGGAGAAAAGTAGAAAAGAAAGAGAAGGAAAGGAGGGAAAGAGGGAGGGAGGGAGGACGAAAGGGAGCAATGGAGGGAGGGAAGGAAGAGATAAGAGAGAGAGAGAGAGATGAGAGAGAGAAGAGAGAGAGAGGAGAGAGAGAGAGAGAGAGAGAGAGAGGAGGAGAGAGAGAGAGAGAGAGAGAGAGAGAGAGAGAGAGAAAGAGAGAGAGACAGAGAGAGAGACGAGACGAGAGAAGAGAGGAGAGAGAGAGATGAGAAGAGAGAGAGAGAGAGAGAGAGAGAGAGAGAGAGAGAAGAGAAGAGAGAGAGAGAGAGGAGAGAGAGAGAGAAGAGAGAAGAGAGAGGACAGAGAGAGAGAGAGAGGGAGAGACAGAGAGAGAGAGAGAGAGAGAGAGCGAAAGGCAACCCTTCCACTCCGAAATGAAAGCTCGACGCTTATTCAACCAAACGCAGGGAAAAAGTCATGGTCGTCGGCATATTGAGATCAAAAGGAATGCGCAAGTTTATTTTGGTGTTCTCATCTTTCTGTTGGCCGTGCGCGGCTGTCATGGCCATAAACAGATGAGTGAGGGTTGAGTGACAAAAAATGACGCGGTGGGCCAGATCGCGTTTCCCGGACGGGTCAGCGGGTCACGTGACACTCTCCGCGGCGTCTGTGTGCGGCCGCCTTGTTCCCTACGGCCGAAAGCGACACTTCTGACCTTTTCTCGCGCTTATTACGCTACAAAAGAAAAAAGAAAAAAAACATCAACAATAAAACTCGCTTTTTATCGTTGTACACAGCGTTAAATTCGCTTATTATCATCCTCTACGCTCGTTTTAATTCGCTAAGCGTGCGAGGAATTAAAATACCATTTTTTTATCATCTAATCTAACCTTAACCGCTCCTGTGACTCCTGCCATGAGTGTCAGTTTAACGCGACGACGAATGCTACTGTCAAATGGCACACCTAAAGATCGACGAAAGAGAAACAAATCAACGAACCGCAGGAAAATAAACAACTAATATCCCCGTAGCTTCCAAACAGCTCCAAAACGTAGAAAACAAGAGAGACGCCAAAACAACTCGAAAGAAAGAGCGGATTGTGGCCGCGCGAGTCAAGGAGGCTGCAATGGCTCTTATCTACACCTCCCCCCCCCCCCGCCGCTATCAATACACCTACCCACTTGTCCACTTAACCCACCTATCCACTTGTCCACTTGCCCACCTACCTACCGATCCACTTGCCCCTTACCTAACTACCCATTTGCCCACCTGCCCATTTATCCACTTGCCCATTTGTCGATTTGCCAAATCACCCATTAGTCTATTTGCCCTCCTACCCCCTCCTACCATTGTCCATTTGTCCACTTGCTTACCTACCTATTTGCCCATTTGTTCACCTACCCATTTACCCATTTGTCCACCTACTCGCTCGCAAATTTAATAACCAAATTATTAGTAGGTGAATATATTAACTAATAAATTAACACTTGTCCATTTGCCTACCAACCCACTTCCCTCCCTACCAATCCATCAACCCACAAACCATTCCTTGTCTCCTTCTCCACACCCTGTCCACTCCTTCCCCTCCCTCATACTTTCTTCTTGCCCAATTCCTTCTTTCCCTCCCCCCCCCCCTCCCTACCGCTGCTCCCTAAAATTCCTTCTCTCCAACTCGCATTTACTTCCCTCCCACACTCGACGCCCCTCCATCCTCATTCCCTTCAGACTCCCAAATACCCTTCCTTCGTCTTTCAAAGTCCTCCAACGCGCCACCTGCTTCCTTCCCTCCACTCCCTCCATCTCTTTCTTCTACAAATGAAAGTCCTCCTCCTCCCTCCATAACTCCCTCCATCTCTTCAACCGAAAAAGCTCCCTCCTCCTCCATCTCACTATTTTTCCCTCCCTCCCTGCCTCTCACCATTTGCTTGCATCCCTCCCCACCCTCCATCTTTTGAACCAAGAAGGCCTTTCTTCCCTCCCTCTTAGCATCTCCTTCCCTCCATCTCCTCAACCGAAGAAAACTCCCTCTCCCTCCATCTCACTATTTTTCCCTCCTTCCCCTCCTTCCTTCTCACCATTTTCCTTGCATCCCTCCCCTCCCTTCATCTTTTGAACCAAGAAAGATTTTCTTCCATCCATCTTATCATCTGTTTCCTTCCCTCTCTTCTAACAAAAAAGTTCACCATTTGCTTCTCTCACTTCCCTCATTTCCCTTCATCCTTCTCATCAACCCCCAAAAAGCTCTCCATTTCACCCTCCGTTTCCTTTCCTCTAATCCGCCTCTTCCTTATATAAATAAAACTCCTCCTTCATATCACCTTGCCATTTTGCTTCCTTTATTCCCTCCAACTCTTCTAAGAAGAGTACAAAAATAATAATCCTCCTTCTTCACGTCTAAATAGTCTCTCCTACCAAGCGATGCCCTCGACTTCCCTCCTGTCGAAATACCCAACAATACCCTCTCTCCCATTCCCCTCTCTCGCTAATTCCCTTCTCTTCTTTTATCCATTAATACCCATCTCCCCTCCTCTTCAAGCACCCCGCTCCCCCTTACCTAAATACCGCCCCCCTCCCTTCTACCCCTAACTTCCTTCTTCCCTCACATCGAAATACCGTCCGCTCCTCCCCTCCCTTCCCTCCTCGACTCCCCTCCCTTCCACACACCCTTCCCCCTTTCTTTACTCCAACCCACGTGCCTCCCTCCCTTTTCCCCTTCCTTCCGAATACCTTCATGCCTTCCTCCCTTCCCCTTCCGAATGCCATCTCTCTACCCACCTCCCTCTCTCAGCAAAGCGTCTCCTTTCGTCCCTCCCACTCGCCAATGCCCCTCCCTCCCCCCTCCCTCCCTTTCGTCCTTTCCCTCCTCCTCCACTCCCACAAGGCGCTCCTCCTTCCCTCCACCGCGCGACCCCTCCCCCTCCTCTCCCTCCCTCCTTCTCTCTCTCTCTCTCTCTGCTCCCCTTTCTCTCTCTCTTTCTCCCCCTTTCTCTCTCTCTCTTCCCCCTCTTCACTCCCCACCTCCCCTACGCCCCCCCACCTCCCCCTGCCCCTCCCTCCTCCAAGCGCTGCCCACAACAGTCTCCCTCGAGCTCCGCTATGGCGCAACAGGCTGGGATTTTTTTACGGGGGAGCTGAGGATGTATGAAAGCGGGAGGGGGGAGGAGGGGGGGAGGGAGGGGAGGAGGAAGGAGGAGGAGAGGGAGAAGGAGGGGCGAGAGGAAGGGGAGGTGGGGAGGAGGGGAGGAGGAAGGAGGAGGAGGAGGAGGAGGAGGAGGAGGAGGAGGAGGAGGGAGGAGGAGGAGGGGAAGGAGAAGGAGGAGGAGGGGAGGAGGGAGGAGGGGAGGAGGAGGAGGAGGAGGAGGAGGAGGAGGAGGAGGAGGAGGGAGGAGGAGGGAGGAGGAGGAGGAGGAGGGAGGAGAGGGAGGAGAGAGGAGGGAGGAGAGGAGGAGGAGGAGGAGGGAGAGGGAGGAGAGAGGAGGAGGAGGAGAAGGCAGGAGGAGAGAGGACAGGAAAAGGAGGACGATGAACAGCAACGACCACACGCAGAAGAACAAGAACCAGAACAAGAACAAAAAAAGAGTAAAAAGAAGATGAAAGCAACATCCAAAGAGAATCTACAAAACGCATACAAGAGCACAGAAAAAACGCAGAAAAGAAAGCGACCGAAGGAAAGAGACGCTTAAAAACGAAAGGGGCAGAACCGACGAGACTGGAACGCGTTATGAAAATGGGCGCGAGGAACCAGCAATCGGGTGACAGACGCAAGCACGCGAAGAATGCGTAAGTGGGGCAGACGGACAATAAATGACAATCAAAGGGAGATTAGAAGAACTGGGTCGCTGCAGCACACGCAGGTCAGAGGTGGATGAACGGACACCATACAAAAACGACGAGAACTGCATGGAACCTATAACAGGGGGTAACAAAATATCATGGTGTGAAATGGATAACACAGAGAATAACACGGTGAGAAATGGATAACACGGAGGACAAAACACGATGTGAAATGGATAACATGGAGGATAAAATAACACGGTGTGAAATGGATAACGCGGACAACAAACTAACACGGTGTAAATGTATAACGGGAGAGAAAATAACACGCGCGTGAAATGGATACAAGGGAGAGAAAATAACACGGCGTGAAACGGATACCAGGATTAACATCGTAAGACGGTAAAATCAATAAAGCAACACCATGAGGAGTGAATAATTGACAGAGCAAAATAAAACTGCGTGAAATTAATAACAGACAGAAGGACACAAAACCGTGAATCTAACATCTGGAAGAACAAAATAACACAATCCGCAATAAATAGTCAAAACAAAAAAAGAACACGATAAGAAATGAATAACCGAAAAAAAAATACCACAGTATCGAATTAATAACTGCAAGAACAAAATAACACGACAGACAGACGAAAAACAGATGACTGGCTCGGTATATGAATAAGTCCCTTATAAGACGCGGAAGATAAGGGATTTGGGACGAAGGGCGGCGGCGCGAGACCAAGTTTTGAATCACCGAGCATGAGGGAGCATGTGTGTGTGGTGGTGTGTGTGTGTGTGTGTGTGCGTGCGTGTGGTGTGTGTGTGTGTGTGTGTGTGTGTGTGTGTGTTGTGTGTGTGTGGTGTGTGTGTGTGTGTGTGTGTGTGCGTGCGTGCGTGTGTGTGTGTGTGTTGTGTGTGTGTGTGTGTGTGTGGTGTGTGTGTGTGTGTGTGTGTGTGTGTGTGTGTGTGTGTGTGTGTGTGTGTGTGTGTGTGTGTGTGTGTGTGTGTGTGTGTGAGAGAGAGAGAAGAGAGAATCTATACATGTGTGTGTACATATATATATATATATATATATATATATATATATTATTAATATATAATAATATATATAACACATACATACATACACACATACATACACAACACACACATACACACACACAAACTCTGAGAAAGAGAACCTAAGTGATTGAACGAATGTGAGACCATTATCGAAAAAAAAACAGAATACCCCGAAACAATACCCGAAAAAATCACCAAAACCAAAAAACCATACGATAAGAAACCATCGATAAGCGCACGCAAGAAAAGAAAACAAGAAGAGACCAAAAGAAAAAGAAAAAGAAGAAGAAAAAAGAAAACGACATACCTTCCCACACCCTTCCCGATTCGTGAGTGACTACGCGATACCTGACATGACAAAATGACGTGACACCAAAGAGCCCCTGATTGGATGATGGCCGAGAGGTGGCGTGCGGGCAGGACACGATATATGGCAGGTCGGGGTTGCAGAGTGCAGTGCGTGGCGGCGGATCGTTGCAAAGGATTGTGAACGGCAGCATAAAGAAGAGTGAATTTATTTATCAATAAAGCTTACTGTATTGTAATCTATTATACAATTATTTTCTAGCCTAATCTTATTGCATCCTCATGTAGAAAAGGTATGAATGAGAATGGATATCTTCACAATACAAGAGATGCATTTGACCGGTTTCGATTCTATCTTCGTCAGAGACACATGTATTTCTGACGAAGATAGAATCGAAACCGGTCAAATACATCTCTGAAGAATGAAGAAATCATTCTGAAGATACCCATTCTCATTCATACCTTTTCTACTTTTGTCAACATGAATACGGTTCATTACTGCATCTTCTGTGATACGGTCAACATATAGAAACAGTTACGACACTCAAATAAAAAATAGAGTATACATTCATATCCTTATCACTTAGTGTAATAAACGTAGTAACTAAACGCAGTACAAGAAAAGTAGAGAAACAGAGAGACCGACAATATACGCAGATGAAAACGAAGAAACAAAACAAGAGAGAAGGACAGAAAGCAAGAATCCCACAGAGGTGCGACTCCGTAAAAAAAGATCGGGGTGGGTGAGGATGTACGAAATGAAGGTCAATAAAAGGGTAATTAACAACGTGGATAAATGGGAATTATTAAAAGGCCAGGAGAGACACGCAGACCGGATGTAGGAGGAGGGGGGAGGGAGGTAGTGATTAGAGGTGATAAAGGAGAGACATGGGGGACAATAATAGACAAGGGAGAACTAGACAGTAAAGAATGCGATTAATTGTTGTTGTTGTTGTTGTTGTTTTACCACTAATAATAATGACACCAATGAAGATGACAGCAATCATGGTAAAATAATTCTAGTAACGAGGCAATGGTAATTACTACGATGATGCAAACAAACACAATTAGGAAATATGTAACGAGAGCGAAGAAGGAAAATGAACCAAAATAAAATGAGTAAAAGACTTTAAAAATGAGGTCGACGACTCACCGCGCGAGGAAATGAATCACGGTGAGTGACCAAAGCCCCCCCCCCCCCCCCCCCCGACAAAGGACAAGGGAAAGGTGAAAAGATAAGGGTCAAATCAGAGTGAACGGAAAGTGAACCAAGGGTGTGGCGCCGACGGATAAATATAGTATCAGGAGAGACTAGCAATAAGAGTGAAGTAAGGGTGAAACATGAGTGAAATCAATGTATAATAAGGGTGATATGGAATCATTTGCTAAGAGGACGAAAGGGAACAAGTGCAATGTAAGATAGAAAGAAATAAAAGCCAGTGAGATCAAGGAAATGAGAAAGAAAGAGAGAAAGAGAGAGAGAAGAGCGAGAGAGAGAGAGAGAGAGAGAGAGAGAGAGAGAGAGAGAGAGAGAGAGAGAGAGAGAGAGAGAGAGAGAGAGAGAGAGAGAGAGAGAAATAAATAAATAGAGAGAGAGAGAAAAAAATAAAAGAGAGAGAGAGAGAGAGAATGGGATTGGAGAGACAAGTGGGGGCGTGGCAGGGTAGAGAGTCTAAAAGAGGAGGTGGAAGGGAGGGGGAGGGGAGAAAGAGAGACGAGATAAGGGGAAGGGAAGGAGGGGGGGAGGGGGAGTGCATGAATGAGGCAAAGTGATGGTTATCAAAGTTATGTATCAGATAGTTCTGGCAGATTAACTGTAATTGCAGATCATTACAAGTGATCAACGTGCATTATTAGAGCCTAAACAGGGGGCATCAGTGTCATACAAGCCTGCAGGGCAAGAAGGGGAGAGGGATAGGGGAGGGATAGGGGAGCGGGAGGGAGAGGAAGGGAAGGAGGGATGGAGGAGAGAGGGAAGGAGGAAGGGGAGGGGGAGGGGAAGGGGGAGGGGAGGGGAGGGGAGAGGGAGAGGGAGGGAAGGAATGAAGGGGGAGTGGGAGGGGAAGAGGGAGGAATGAAGGGGGAGTGGGAGGAGAGGGACGAGGGAGGGAAGGAAGGAAGGGGGAGTGGGAGGGGAGAGAGGGGAGGGAATGAAGGGGGAGTGGAGGGGAGGAGAGGGGAGGGAGTGATGGGGAGATGTAGGAAGAGGAGAGGAAGAGGAGAGGGGAAAGGGGAACAAGAGAAGGGATGAGGACGACGTAGATAGTAAGTGGTAAAGATAGGAGATAGAAAGAAGAGAAGATTAGGAAGGGAAAATTAGGAAAAGAGAAAGTGGGAAAAAAAAAACTAAAACGACAACAAGTGAAACGGGTTAGAAAAGAAACAGAGACAAAAATAACACGAAAAGGGGGAGGAGAAAATTAATCAAGCACACAATCAAGACCAATATAAAATTGGGGTCAGGCATTGTGTAAAGGGACAGCAATTTGACCCCGGGAGACGAGAGGTCGCCGTCCGATTCCGTAGGCAGAAGGATGACCTCAATCAACAAAGTCCAAAACCGCGTTCGTATGTCCGTTTGTCCGCCCCTTTCCATCCCAATCCCTTCGTTAATTCAAGCTACTGCCGTTGCCTCTTATTGTTACGAAATAAATCCCAAAACCTTTCAAATCTTCATAAAACTTCAAACCTAGAAAACCGGACACAATGTTCGTTTGCAAACTGCACACACCTACGTCTAAAACGATTGGCACAAAACAACAAAGTCCTCAGTCAACATACCTTAAGAGAATATGCAAACATACACCCTACATTACTTACTCCAATGCAGCCTTCCTTTTAACTATGAAAGCAATACGTCTTACGCTGATATACTGTAAATCAAGCTGTCTCGATCTCTAATCAAACACGGGTTCTCGCCATTCAGATTTCAATCAGCACAGCTCAAGCGTTCAGTCATCATTAGCGTGATATGGCTCAACGATTTTCAATCAACATAATCTAGGAGTTCAATCAACAGCACTTTAAATATTCAGTCGCTGGATCAAAGCTTATCACTTGTCGAATCGGCAAGTGTCGAATCCCAAATAAAAAAAAATACTATTCCATTCAATATCTCTATAACAAGTACTATCCCATTCAATACCTAAATAACAAGTACTATCACATTCATTCAATATCTCTATAACAAGTACTATCCCATTCAGTATCCCTATAACAAGTACTATCCCATTCAGTATCTCTATAACTAGTACCATCCCATTCAATATCTATACAAATATATGACAAGTGTGATCGACAAAAACAACAAAATATTATTGCCACCTAAAAGCATATATCCCAAAAAAGAGAAAGCTACGACACTGAATTCCTATTTTTTTAATAACCAGAACAACGCATACAGTTAGAGCACGACCCTGACACCGTCCGACTTATCGTACTGATCTGGTAAGACTTCTCTCCTTCGCGTTTCGAACTGAACTAAATATTGGGAATTCTGAAACAAGAAACCACAAATCACGTCGCCCTTTGAGGGAGTTTTAAACACACAAAAACACCCAACCCCGACTTAACACTCTTACCACGAATTTATTACGCGTGGGTAACCTCACGACCCCATTTTTCACGCCATAAAGAACACAAAGTCATTATATTGGCAGAGTGGAAGCGATGATTGCAACTGATCGAATCTTATTTGAAACGTAAGCAGTACAACCTGTATCAGTAACCTATCATATTTTAGTTTTACTTGAGCGCATGTAGCACAGTTAGCTTGACAATGACACATATGACCTGTCACATTCTCTAAAGTACATATCATTTGCGGAAGATACGCATCAATGTCAATGTTAAAACCATACATTCACGTATTCACAAGCAAACACAACATACATACAAATGAAGTGCAACGCGCGCGCACACGCACGCACACACACACACACACACACACACACACACACACACACACACACACACACACACACACACACACACACACACACACACACACACACACACACACACACACACACAACACACACACATTCTCCTTCTGCCCCTCCTTGCTGTGTCATGAACAAGAATACGAATGATCTCTGCATTTCACGCATGATTATTAACTTTTTATCAGAGCAACTGACGAGCTTGCCTCAAGGCACGCAGGAAGGTGACACATCGCTCCCTTGCTGAGCCGCTTTACCCTTAATGCACGATCAGCTGTTCTCGACAACTTTATGTATATCGGAATGCGTCTTCGGAAATTAACACGCCCCCACAGAGAGAGAGAGAGAGAGAGAGAGAGAGAGAGAGAGAGAGAGAGAGAGAGAGAGAGAGAGAGAGAGAGAGAGAGAGAGAGAGAGAGAGAGAGAGAGAGAGAGAGAGAGAGAGAGAGAGAGAGAGAGAGAGAGAGAGAGAGACTTATTTTCATTCCACCGGCGAACACAGGAGATGAAACGCCTCCCGTCTGCGCCACGCGTGAGATATGCATTCAGCGTGTGAAGGCCTTATTAATTAGCGCCGTGAAGTATGGCTCCGCGCAAGTTACAATAAAACAGAAGGCGTCGTAAATAAGGGCCTTTATCTGCAGAGCATCAGAGCCAATCCCTAACCCTGGCTCCGCGAATCAAGGGAAGTGCCTGTCAAGTGAATTCGGTTTCGCCTTCTGGGCTGAAATCTGCAGCGCGTTTTAGTTTTGATATTTCTCTCTCAAAAAGTAAACGCCCCGCCATTTTTTTCTTTGTGCTTTCATCGGTAATAATTAGCCATCATCATTAACGTCACTTGTATAATCATTTTCTTTAACGGATTTTCTTTCGTGTCAACAATTAGCCTCAAGCAAAAGCCAAAACCTCGCATCTGCGTTCTGTTTTATATTCACTCTTTGCAAACTTTCACAGCTGACTTGGCATATGACAGGCCTAATTCAAGCGCATTTTAGAAACCATTTTGTATGCTTTCCATTCGTTTTTGTTCACGTTACTGGTTTTTGTTGCTGTTGCCATGCCTCAATGTAAGCAACACTTTGGGAAATAAAAGAAGAAAGTGAAAAAAAATGAAGGTTGCTTTCGACTATTCTTATGTCTCCATTCACGTCACCATAAATCAAGGTAGAATGCAATTAAAAGAACATTACACACTTATAATAATCTTAATGACTCTCGACAGTTATCACAATGGCATTTTCAAAATCACTTTCCATTCTCGTACAAAATATGTGCTTATTCCTTACACTATTTACAGCTCAATTACAAGCACAACTACCATTACCCTACCAACAACCCATTATATTTAGCAACGGCCTTCAGCAATCACCCTCTTTATAACCTAATCACCGGTCCTATCCCCACCGCAGTGTCCATAACTATAAAATAATTAGAGCATCTCTTAATACGCCACCATTAGCCCCTCCGTAAATAATAGTAAGCGGGAATAAACGCCGATACAGCCCTCCTTGCATGATGTGACAACCGTTTCTCCGCGTGGCAACAATTACCTCATTATGCTGTCTCGCTTTCATAACATCCTCCGGTGTATAAAGGAAAACTAAGAAAAGAAAAGGGAAAAGAAAGGACTAAAATAGCTTATAATACAACTAGGAAAAAAGGTTATCAAACGCGTCTTCGAGAGCTGCCTTTGGGGTGACCATTTGAACAGCTGTTATCTGCAACTTGTGTGAGGCTCGCTGGTTCGATTCGATTTTGATTGTGTTGCTGTTCTTGCAGAACTTTATCTTTACGTGTGTGAATTTTCGTGTGTAAGTGTTTGCGTGTTTCTTTTTTTCCTTAACGTCTGTTTTCTAGAAGCCATCTCGTCATTTTGTTTTTTCATATAATTTCTTCTCTTTTCACACACTATTTTTTCTATCGTGATTTTCTCTAAGAAACATACATAAACACACACACACACAAACACACACACACAATTATATCCAAAGGACGTATAAAAATAACCAACACACACACACACACAACACACACACACACACACACACACACACACACACACACAATTACATTCAAAGGACGTATAAAAATAACCATGACATCACTGAACAAAACACACGCACATAAACGACTCACAGTTTCCGCTACATTTAGGTCAGGTGGAAAAAAAAAGAAATCGGGAGAGCCCAAGCAGGAGGAATGTAAGCAGCACCCCTTCCCCTTCTTCCCACCCTCTTCCCTTCATCCCTTTCCTCTTCTTCTCCCCCTTTTATTCCCTATTTCTATCCCTCCTCTCCTCTCCTCCTTCCTCTACTTCACTCTCCTCTTCTACCCCTCTCTCACCCCTACACCCTATCCGTCTCTCTCTCTCTCTCTCTCTCTCTCTCTCTCTCTCTCTCTCTCTCTCTCCTCTCCATTCCGCTCTACCCCCCCTTCCCCACCCGTTGTAACCCAGCTAAACACTTCCTTCCTCTACCCACGCCCCCCCCCCCGACCCCAAAATCACAACTGCAGACTGGCAAACATGACGAAAACACAGACCCCTTGTTTCTTATTCTCCAGCTGTTATTTTTACAACAAAAATATAATAATAAGAGGTAAATAACATCCCTCCTCCAACGGAAGAAATGGAGAAAGAAGAAAATAGGGAAAATGAAAAGGGAAAAAAAGAGTGGAAACGAGTAAAGTGATGGAAAAAAGAGAAAAGTAAAAGAGAAAAAAAGAGGAGTAAAGAATAAAAAGGTAAAAAAAAATAGAAGGGTAAAAAATGAAGGAATAAGACAAATGATAGTGAAAATAAAAAATCAGCAGAAATACAATTAAAAATAAAATAAAAAAAAAAAAAAAAAAAGATGATGAGACCACTGACCAAACCGCCGTGCAATCGAGGGCACCCTACCTGCCGCCGAGGGTGAGAGCGAGGAGAGCCGCCGCCGCCGCCGCCGAGTAGAGGTCACTCCGGCGCCCTGTGAAAGTAAGAGACGTGACACGAGCCTTCCAGGTCAAGGGGAACCGTGCTCTCCGGCGGTGCATCCGGCGATCACCGCGGCGGCACCGGGTGAGTCACTGCCACTTGGCTAGAAATAATTGGGAGGATTGCAAGGACGTGGGAAATGGTGGAAAAATTAAGGGGAATAATAACCGTAATGAGAAAGACAATGGAAGCGATAACTGATAATAATCATAATGGTAATTATGGTTATTATCATTAGTTGTAGCAATAGTAATAGTAGTAGAAGTAGTAGTAATGGTAGTGCTGCTGCTGCTGTTAGTATTATCATTATTATTGGTATTATTACTATCCTCAATTTCATCATTAAAATCATTATCAGTATTACCATTATTACAATCATTAACATCATTATTATCATCAATACAATAATTAACATCAGTATCATCCTCAATACTATCATCAGTGTTAACCTTATCATTATCACCATTATTATCCTCATTATTAACATCATAATCATAATCATCAGCATCATCAATACCACTATAACTATTACCATCCCATTCATCTCCCTGTTACTATTACCATGGTCGTAGTAATCGTACAGTAGATTAGAAGTAGCAAGAGTCACAAGTGCAGTGGCAGTAACAAGAATACGGGATTCGCTCGTACTTATATACATATGTAAGTGTCAGAAGATATTCAGTGTCACCTGTTGCATCACCTGTCTCCTGAAAATGGCTGTCACTCAAAAATACAGTTTTCATATCACCTGATCTCCTTTTTTTGCACTGAACATCCATCCAGTTTTACAAACTAGATACAAATCCATGTGTTTTGTTAGACAAAAAAAGACGAGGAGAAAAAGGCACCTTCGTTCGCTTGCACCCACGCCCTGCCTTGGTAAAACACGACTCTGGCTGTGCTACACCATGGAGTACGTGTTACAACACACTCTAACACTAAAGGGCCTTAAAATGAGACGAATAGCTGGGGAGACAACGAAAATGTGTCGCGCGGCTCATAAAACGTCTTCGCGCGTGTGTATGCCTTGATGGCCTTAAACAGCGTTTGATTATCGCATCCGCAGACACACAAGCACACATCACACGCATGCACCGCCCTTATTGGGGTCTTAACACTCCGTTGGGCGAATACGAAGAGTCGGATTCCCTAAATGTGAAAAAGAGATTTATTATGCTGTAGCTTGAAGTCCGCTCAAGGCGAGTACCAGCTGCCAAGTACACTTACGCAGGCTTTATATGCCATAACTAACCGAGACAGACAGGCCCACGCGAAGGATTACTCGTAAACCACGATACAAACTCAAAGTGATATCAGCTACCCAAACGCAAAAATTAATTCGTCTCAGATTCGATCCCTGATATCCGCTTTAACTGGCCTAATAAATCACAAAATTAAACATGCCACAGGATCATGAGCAGCACGCCCAACGGGTTTACATTCATTCAAGCTGTCCAGCATCTACCCCGTCTAACAAGCGAGCCAAGTGCCCCATACATGCGATGTCGTCATCAAAAATGGGCAGGCAAAGCCATATACTATTCCAGAATCTCTTGCTCTTGGATCCAGGTCTGCAGCACAGGGCTAATCTGTTCTCAACGGCGGCCCGCTAGTCTACTTCTCTGGCAATTCAATGTACGCGTCCGCACGAGAGGTTTGGCTGGGCAGGAGGGCAATGGTGAACAAATCATGCCCAAAATAGTAAATTCCACAACAAGCAACCATGACCGTCAACTGATTTAAAAATACTCTAAAATTACGGTCTGCGCCCAACTGCACTGCCCAAGGCCAGACGGCTTTATCCATTTAGTCCAATTCCACCGCCAAAACAGCCCAAAGCCCGCCCGCCCGCCAAGCCTAATTGAAAATAAAGATAAATCCAGGGACAAATTTGCATGCCCACGTCCGCCCCCACGTCACGCACCCTCCGCCGGGCCCCGCAGAAGGGCTGTCGGGAAAGGCTGCAATTATTACACGCGGGGATCAAGCCTCAGGGCCTGGAATGTTGATATAGACAGATCTCAAGAGCAGCGCCATCTATCGGGGGAAGGGGGAGGGGGGTCCACTTGACCCTTGCTGCCCCGGGGGTTACTCTAGGTCAGGCGGGGCGTCACGCCCAAGTTCGCCGTCACTCGACGCATTCTTGCTTCCCGTGGCATCGCCTGCAAAAAATGCCAAGCCATGATACTAATTTTGGTCTTGTATCAGGAGTAAAAACTTTTTTTCTTTTACTGTTGCCACTCCTCTGGGCTCGATTCTCACAAGAGATATGCTAATGGCAAACTAAGCTATCGTTTGACACACAAAAAAGTTGCTCTAATCTTAAGAGGTCATTGGGTTACATTTTTTTCGTTACTCGTGCTTACTCGTATGGCTCTGCCGACTTCTTGCTCCTCTTTCTTCCTTTTATTTTCCCCTTTCTCACCCTCTCGTCTCATTTTCTTTACTCTCTCTTTTGCCATTCAATTCCTCTATTCTTACTCACTGTACATTCGCTTAACAAATTCAACCTCTCATTATTTCCTTCTCCTTATACGGTTAAATTCATTCAAGCTTATCTTGCTTTCCCGTCTCCGCCTTGTTTGCGTCTCTCTCTTCCCATCCCTTTCTTGGTTTCTCTGTCCCCATCCCTTTCTTAGTTTCTATCTCTATCCTTTTCAATCTTCAACTTTTCTTAACCTACTTTAATTTTTCCTCTTTCCTCCTCCTCCTCCTTCCCATCCTTTCCTTTCGCTCTCTCACTCTTAAAATAATAATAAACAATCACACTCATTTGCATAAACACCATTCATACACTATAAACAACGTCTCTCGAGGGACAAAATGAACAATGAAATCCGCATACACGTTTTTGTCGCCGCCGAAGACACGCTCTGCTTGTCAACCGGAATATATGTCAGAGTGAGGACTGCGGCGTCGAAACGGTCGTTCATTTCGCTATTTTAACTCGATCTGTTGCCTTCCCTGTCGGACAAGGCGCTGGTCTATCATGCGATTTATCTGACACCTGTACTATCTTTTATGTATTTTATCATTATTCTCATCATCTTTATCATGATCATTGTCATTGTCATTCGCATTAGCATCAGCATTACTATTAATAGTATTATCATTATTATTATTATTATTATTATTATTATTATTATTATTTCATTAGTTATCATAATCATTATTACTACTATTATCATCTGCGATTTATCTGACACCTGTGCTATACTTTATGTATTTTATCATTATTCTCATCACCTTTATCATGACCATTGTCACTGTCATTAGCATTATAGCATTATCATCAGTATTACTATCACAAATAATATCATCATTATTATCATAATTATTATTATTTTATTATTGTTGTTATTATCATTATTACTATCATTATCTTCATTATTATCATTATCATTATCATTATCATATTCATTATTACTATTTTTATTATCATTATCATTATCATCATCATATTCATTATCACTATTTTTATTATCATTATTACAATTATCGTCATTACTATTTATTCACTGCTACAGATGCCGCGTTATTCTTCTATTCGTAGATCATTTTTCAAACCAGATGTTCATATTGAACAGATGCGTTCGAGTAAAAACAAAAAGGGTTCTGCATGACGATATGAACAGTGTTCTTCCCTTTTATGGAGACCCTATTCCTGTTTTACAAATTATGAACATATAACACATTTTTACGATGGTTATTAAATCTAAAACTGATATTAATCGTAGACCTTAACCTAACATAGCAATAGGCGAGATAAAATCAGAAGAATTCAATTACAGAGGCTAATAAAACGAAGCAAAATAGTGCAGATAGAACATTAAATTCATAAATGACTTTCACCTGTGTTTGAGTATGCGCGCGCGTGCGTGTGTGTGTGTGGGGGGGGTTGTATGTGTTTGTGCGTGTTGCGTGTGTGTGTGTGTGTGTTGTGTGTGTGTGTGTGTGTGTGTGTGTGTGTGTGTGTGTGTGTGTGTGTGTGTGTGTGTGTGTGTGTGTGTGTGTGTGTGTGTGTGTGTGTGTGTGTGTTGTGTGTGTGCTGTGTGTTGTGTTTATGCGTGTGCGTGCATTCATGCTGTGTCTGTGTCTATGTGCGTGTTGACATGGGTGTGCAAGAGCACAAGCGCGAGACCAGACTGGTGTATGGTACATGTTTATCTTGCATTGGCAGGGTACAGCAGGTGCGCCGGAAGCTATTTCAATGCTGCCCAAACGGGCACTGCTGGAGCGAGCGGACGGGGATGGGCGTGAGAAGCGCGGGCGGGGATGGGCGTGAGAGGCGCGGGTAGTCCCTTGCACGCCGGCGGACGGGGCTTCCCCCCCACCCCCAGGCTCCCCCCTTGACTAGAACTTAGCACAACACGAGTTTAACACAGCCGCTCATACACACACTCCTCGGCTTGCTGACGTCACAACCTTGAGTGGACCTGCAGAGCTCATCCCGCCCACGTAACGCCGCCCACCCGCCTAATCCCGCGGCGGTAGGTGGACTCTGAGAGGGTGAAGAGGGGGAGGGAGTCCCCAGCCGTTCACCCTTTTCTTCCTGCCATAGAGCTCGTTCCATTCCCACACCCACAAAGGGAGAGGGAAATGGGAGTGTATTGTGGTTTCTTTCTTTTCATTTCAAAGACGCCCACCTTTGTGTGTGTTGTGCGTGTGCGTGTGTGTGTGTGTGTGTGTGTGTGTGTGTGTGTGTGTGTGTGTGTGTGTGTGTGTGTGTGTGTGTGTGTGTGTGTGTGTGTGTGTGTGTGTGTGTGTGTGTGTGTGTGTGTGTGGTGTGATGTGCGCGCACGCGCACGTATACGTGTGTAGATGTGTAGATCGTATATGTATGTCAGCTCGTGCGTTCGTCAGTGCATATCTGTTTCTGTCAGTTGCGGCGAACGCACGAACGCACACACGCCGGCCACCACAACATCCTGGGTAGGCGGTCCTTCTTTCGCCCTCTCCCTCGCTTGCGCCTTCACGCTCCTCAACATGACGCTACAAATACGATTGATTCAGCATATATGTTATGTATATGTAGCGTTACACCTAAATATCTTTACGTAAGTCCGTTTTTGTTACCCAAATCATAAGGCCTTTTCCATCTTTATTTTCACTTTTTCCCTCTCCTTCCTCTTTCCTCTATCCCCTTTCCCCCGCTCCCCCCCCCCCGCACACTTGAAATTATCACCCTGCCCATTTGACTACTAAAACACGATAAAAGTGACGGGTTAAAAAGACACTTCCTTCTGACAGAGACAAATCGTCGCTCGCCCCACGACGGATGATTAGAGAGCAAAATATCTCAACCTGGACAACTTAATCTATATAATTCTCTTCACGTTGCACGGCTTCTCTTTGCAACGGATCGACTGTTTCTGCTATTTAACTTTAATATTATTCATTTTAAGGCATATTTCCATGAGGCGCATTTTCCCTAAATTATGCAAATACACTTAGCATACTGTAAACTGTATAAAACAAAATGGTGTTGATTCCCACTGTTAAGGAATTATTCTAATATTGATATGCTCCAAGATTTGGACGAATAATTGAAGCAACAAAATATATGTCAGTAAGCTGAAAACATGCTAACAATGATTCTTCCTTAGGTAACTACTATGTCAAAACGAGTTAATCCATACATCTCAAATCGTACCATTCTCCTCAAATAGTAAATAAGAAATAAATGTATTTATACATCTACTCAATCAAGCCAATCTTCAGCTGCAGCCAAGCGACCTCTCACTGATGACGCGAAATACGTCTCGATCGCTCAGCGCCGTGACACGTAATGAGGTGTTTCGAAGCCTGGCCGCATGACAGACGCCGGATTCACGTGTGCGTTTCGACCCCGCGGCTCGCCCGTTTCAGCTGTGGCTGTGATTCTATCTTGCAGAATGCGTGATGGAGTGAGACACGCTAAGAAAGCGGGAGAGATAAGTTGGCGTAAGGGAAGAGGGACGAGGGGAGGTAGGAGAAAAGGAGGAGGGAGAGAAACACACACACGCATACGCGCGCACGCACGCACGCGCAGACACACACACACACACACACACACACACACACACACACACACACACACACACACACACACACACACACACACACACACACACACACACACACACACACACACACACACACACACACACACACAGAGAAAAATGGCGAAGTTTCGGATGCCTGGCTCCGAACCCCCTCCCCAGCCTCTGCACAAACAACATTGTTACCGCGTCAGTCGACACTACATAAACACTTCTCTCGTGATTAATACCCACTACATAAGACAAACCACACCTGCATATCCTGGTTACACAGTACAAGTATGTAAATACTCTTGAAGAAAACCTCACACGTCTCAGGTTTGCTTGTATGGGAAGGGAGGAAGGAGGGGAGGGAGGGAAAGAGGGAGAGAGAGAAGAGATGCGTAGTAACCCCAACTCCCACCTTCTCTCTCTCCCTTTTGGGTGTATGGCGCGGCCAACCGCACGAGGGGAAGGAGTGGATACAGAGGGGAGAAGATGGAAAGGGTAAGGAAGGGGGCGAGAGGAGTACGGATGTAAACACAGTCACGACGAACCTCTACCCTTCGGTGACCCATCCTCAGGAACGGGTCTCTACTCATTCAGAACGATAAAAGAGAGGTTACGTAAGTTAATAAAAAAACGGGGAAACGACACAATGCGAAAGACGGTACCAAACACGCGTTTGAATTTGAAGTTTAGAAGAAAAAAAAAGGCGACGCCTTGGGTTCAGAAGGTCCGCGCGGCGAGGGGTCAGTGAGGACGCAGCGAAGGAGCGGGGAAGGGTAGAAGAGGGGAAAGAGAGGGGAGAGAGCGGACCGAGAGAGGGCGGACGAAACAGGAACGAAGCATCAACAGGTCTGAAGATAAACAAGAGGAACCCGGGACGGCAAATATAGACGTTCCCGATGCATCTTGCACATGGACAGGGGAAGGGGACAGCCGGCCGCTGGTTGGAGCTTCCCCAGGCGGCGTCAGGCAGGCACTCCGGGCGAGACGTGAGTAAAATCAGGTTTGTGTTACGATGAGTAGACGCCGAGGTGAAGCCTTGGGAGTACAATGGCTCTTTTCAAAGCCCCCGCGGGGATACTGCACTAAACGACGTCTTCTTAAGCTTTATCGTGAACCTGAGATCCCATCCCCCGAAGCGGAAACACTTAATTGCTATAATTACCACACGATTACACACAGAGAAGTAAACGGTAGCGAGATCGTGACGGCAGCAAGCCACAAGGCACACGTCGCGCCTAGCCATCCCACATTCAACCCGCCACGCCGCAGAAGACCTACGCCGATACACACAAACAGATACGCCACACACAATCAGCCAACACCCATCCACACTAAATAAACCCAGCCAGCCACTCCGCACGCATAACCAGCCCCGCCACACACAATCACGTACACCACATAGCCGTCCATCCCACACACACACATTAAACAACCACCTCCGCAACAACCAACCAACCTTTACCATACACACAACCACCCACGCCACAAACAACCGCCACGCCACACGCAAGCCGCCCAGCCACTATGCATCCAGCGGCCACTCTATCGCCCGAGGCAAGGTGTAGCGTAAAGCCGAGATGAACAAGGGCTCCGAAGGTCAACCACAATATGATAATGGCTGAAAATGGCATTAAAAGTTTCTTTTTATAACTCGGAGGCGGAGTGATGTCATTTAAATAATGAGCCCCGGCACTGAATATTTCCCAGGCTCTAACACTAACATGATAATAATTAGGAATAAAAAAAGGAACGTACATAATTGCTGGAAGACGTATTCTGAATTCGATATCACAAAAACATTTTGTTGTCGTGAGAGTCATTACTTGCATCTTCCTCCTCGCCCTTCCTGTCTTTCTCCCTCCCTTCTCCCTTCCTCCATTCTCTCCTCTCCTTCCCTCCCTCTCTTCCCCATTCTTCTCTCTCCGCCCCTTCCTCTCTCCCTCCCAATTCTTCTCTTCTTTCCCTCCTATCTCCATCACCCTTTTCTCCTTTCCCTTTCCCTCCTTCCCTTCCTCCCCATTTCCCGTTCTTCTTCCTTCCATCCCTCCCCATTCTTCCCCCATCTTCTCTCCCTCCCTTCCCATTATTCTCATTCTTTCGTCTCCTTCCTCCCTCACTGCCTCCCATTCTCCTTTTATTCGGGTCAAAGGGTATGTGCGTATGTTGGTATGGAGAGGGGGAGTGGATGTATGTGGAGGGCACATGGGTGTCGGGGTAGGGTGAGGGGTTCAGAAAGGGCTCATGCATGCGCGCTTGTGTGCCTGTTTGCTCTCTGCTCCTTCACTCTCTCCTTCTCCCCCTTTCCTCTCTGTCTCTCTTTCTCGGCTCCTTTACTCTCTCCTTCTCCCCTCTTTCCTCTCTGTCCTCTCTTCTCCTTTCTTTCCTCCTCCTTCTCCCCCTTTCCTCTCTGTCTCTCTTTCTCTCTTCTTTACTTCTCTCCTTCTCCCCCTTTCCTCTCTGTCTCTCTTTCTCGGCTCCTTTACTCTCTCCTTCTCCCCTCTTTCCTCTCTGTCTCTCTTTCTGGCTCTTACTCTCTCCTTCCCCCCTTTCCTCTCTGTCTCTCTCTTCTCGCTCTTTACTCTCTCCTTCTCCCCTCTTTCCTCTCTGTCTCTCTTTCTCGGCTTCTTTACTCTCTCCTTCTCCCCCCTTTCCTCTGTCTCTCTTTCTCGGCTTCTCTACTCTCTCCTTCTTCTTTCTCTCTGTCTCTTTTTCTCGGCTTCTTTACTCTCTCTCCCCTTTCCTCTCTGTCTCTCTTTCTCGGCTTCTTTACTCTCTCCTTCTCCCCACTTTCCTCTCTGTCTCTCTTTCTCGGCTTCTTTACTCTCTCCTTCTCCCCCTTTCCTCTCTGTCTCTTTTTCTCGGCTTCTTTACTCTCTCCTTCTCCCACTTTCTCTCTGTCTCTCTTTCTCGGCTTCTTTACTCTCTCCTTCTCCCCCTTTCCTCTCTGTCTCTCTCTTTCTTCTCTTTCTGTCTCTGTCTCTATCTATGTCGTTATCTCTGTCTCTGTATCTGTCTGTCAAATTATCTGCCTCTGCCTCTGCACTGTCTCTGCTTCTGCCTCTCTCACTCACTCAGTCTCTCCCTCTCCCTCTCCCCCTAACAGAGCCAGCGGAGCGTGAAACCAAAGTGAACAACCGCTTAAGAACGCCTTGTTATATGTTCATGAGGAATAACGGGTTGGGGCAAGTTGAACATGGCGTGAGGAGCATCGGAATTGTTCTATGCATGTTCATTTCGGCGGGAGAGCGGTTAAGGATTGGGGAAAACTGAAAAAAAGAGAACAAAAGACGAACCAAAATTATGCTTTATAAACAAAACATCAATGAAAGTCGTGGTAAATATCTTAAGTAATCTATACACAACAGTACAAGTTTATAACAACAATAATAGCAACATTAAAATACGAACGGAAATTAAGATGAAAAATAATGACTATAAAACATAATGACAAACAACAATAATGCCAACAAACTGAATCCACAACAATCAAGGTAATGGTGGACGACGATAACGATGATGATGGAAGAAATGGTGATAATGCTAACGATTATCCATGGATCCCCACTTAAAAAGAAAGGAAGAAATAAACACAAGAAATGCCCATCCTAGTCGATGGTCACTCAAATGGACGATAATGACAATGCTGATAATGAGGATAATGGAAATAATGATAAGGATACTAATGACCATTCATAACTCCCCTCCCCCCTCCCAAAATAAAAAATAATAAAAAAAAATAATAATAACACTATGCCGACCCTCACTCAAAATGAGCGATGATGGCGACGACGATGATGATGATGATGAACACGATGATATTGGGAATAACGTTAATAATATTAATGGCGATGTATGACTGACGAATTCCTCCCCCTTCAAAAGAGTGACTTAAAACCACCTTCTGATCGATCCACCTCCCATCCGAATGGACGATGAAGACAATGGTGATGATGACGACGAACACTGTTACTAATAACCTTCATGAATGCAACCGAAAAATAACATCAACTAATCAACCCTATCACTCACGCAAATGCACTATGATAAAGACGATGATGGAACTGAGTATCCACGAATCCCCTGTAAAAACAAAAGCAAATGATGACGACGATAATGGAACTCATCATAATAATAATGACTATCCATGAATCCCCCCTCCCCCTAAAAAATAAAATGACGAAATGCAAAATATAATATAATATGAATCATAATATTAACGACCATTCCAGAATCTCTCGTGTCATAGAGAAAGAAAAGACAGACACACACACACACGCACACACACACACACACACACACACACACACACACACACACACACACACAAAACCACACACACACACACACACAACACACACACTCGCACCCCACCCCCAACAAACAAACAAACAAAAACACAAACAAAGCCCGCCCTCCGCCCGACCAAACCATGCATCAGTCACTCCGAAGCGACTCCCTCCCTCCTCCTAATACACGCTGACGGCTCGCTAATTGCCTCCAGCTATCACATTTCGGCCAAAAAAGAAGGAGGAGAGAGAGTCGATCCCTAAAACACGTGCTCTCGCCATTGATGAAAGATTATCTCTCTCGCTTCTTGCCTTTCACATCTTTTCTCTCTCCTTTTTTCTCTCTCTCTTTTTTGTTTTTCTTATTAATCTTTTAATAGACAGATTGGCGTGCGTCGGAGCTCAGGCGAGGGAAAGTTGTGAATGAGTGAATGGGTGATGAGTCAATGAGGCGAATGAAGAGGGAGATGGCGGGAGAAGGAGAGGGGGAGTGGGGGGAGTGAGAGAGAGAGAGAGAGAGAGAGAGAGAGAGAGAGAGAGAGAGAGAGAGAGAGAGAGAGAGAGAGAGAGAGAGAGAGAGAGAGAGAGAGAGAGAGAGAGAGAGAGAGAGAGAGAGAGAGAAGAGAGAGAGAGAGAGAGAGAGAGAGAGAGAGAGAGAGAGAGAGAGAGAGAGAGAGAGAGAGAGAGAGAGAGAGAGAGAGAGAGAGAGAGAGGGTGAGGAAGAGGGAGAGAGATAAGAGTATATATAGAGAGATAATAAAGCAGATACACATAATTAAAACATACATATATAAATACATATACACAGACAGACAGACAAATGTATTCTTATATATGCATGTATATATCTATATATCTATATATCTATTCGTCTATTCATACACACATACGCACAGATATAAAGAGAGAGATAGATAGGTAAGATAGATAGATAGATGGATAGATAGATATACAGTGAGTGAGTGAGTGAGGGTGTTTGTGCCTGTGTGTTCAGTGAGGGTGTTTGTGCCTGTGTGTTCAAGTGCGTAAATTGGATCCAAAGAGCAAGAAGAATTGCGCCGAAAGAAAAGCAAAAATGGCTGTAAAACTGGATTTCCCTGAAAAAAAAAAATACAAATAAATGTATAGCCACGAACAAAGAAGCAACTCAATCCACCAAAAACAGCAAACACAACGAAAAAAAGAAATACAAAAGAAATCCAATAAAAAAAAAAAAAAAATACTCAAAAACACAACAAAGGCATATCCTAACAGCAAGAGGTGGAATGGCGGGTAGAGGGGGTAGGGGGTAGGGGGTAGAAGGTGTTAAAGGAAAAGCAGGGTAGTGGGGGGAAAGGGGGGGAGAGGGGGTGGGAAAAGGGGGGGGAGGTAAGGACAGGAATTACGTCGTTTGAACAAAGACAACAAGTTCGTCGGAATATCCTTCGACGGAAGTGGAACAAAAGAAGACATCATCGCCGCAAATACATTTAATGAACCCGCTCCTTATGAGGTGATCGAGGAGGGGGAAGGGGGAGGGGAGAGAAGGAAGGAAGAAGGGGAATAAGAGGAGATGATGAGAGGAGTAAAGGAAGGAGGGAGGAGAGAGGTGGATGGGGGAAGAAAGGAGGGGAAAGGGGAAGAAGGGAGAGGGAGGGGAAAGGTGGAAGGGGGAAGAAGGGAGGGGAAGGGAAAGGGGAATAAAAGGAGGTGATAAGCAACCTGCTGACGGCGTGGTGCGAGTGTCCGTGATCGTGTGTGTGTGAGGGGGGGGGGGGGGGGGCGTGCACCTGCACATATACAAGTGTGCTCATGTTGTGTATATCCTGGCAACACATGTGAAAGTGGGAGTATAGTCATATAAATAATCATGTCAGCTGTGAAAAAAATGGAGGATAACGTAGCTGCTAAAAAAAGACCTAACAGCCAACACGACGAAATCGACACAGAAACAAAAGAGAAACAAAAGGCAAAACGGAACAATCAACACAAAGAGAACTCTCCTCAGAAAGGAATAATAATCATCAGGCGAAACGACACGAAGACGAAGATAAAAGGCGGGAGGACCAGGAATTATCCCTTTCTGGGAGACGAGAGGGAGAGGGAGAGAGGGCGAGAGGAGAGGGAGAGGGAGAGGGAGAGGGAGAGAGAGAGGAGAGGGAGAGGGAAGAGGGGAGAGGGAGAGGAGAGGGAGAGGAGGGGGAGAGGGAGGGGAGGGGGAAGGGAGGAGGAGAGAGGAGAGAGACAGAGAGGGAGTGGAGAACACAACTAAAGACAGAGAGAGAGAGAGAGAGACAGAGAGAGACAGACAGACAGACAGAGACAGAGAGAGAGAGAGAGAGAGAGAGAGAGAGAGAGAGAGAGAGAGAGAGAGAGAGAGAGAGAGAGAGAGAGAAGAGAGAGAGAGAGAGAGAGAGAGAGAGAGAGAGAGAGAGAGAGAGAGAGAGAGAGAGAGAGAGAGAGAGAGAGAGAGAGAGAGAGAGAGAGAGAGAGAGAGAGAGAGAGAGAGAGAGAGAGAGAGAGAGAGAGAGAGAGAGAGAGAAGAGGAACCGATTAAGGAAGGAAGAGGAGTGTGATCTGGAAAAAAACAGAGGGCAAGGAAGGCCTAAGGGAAGTGGGGAAGAGGCAAGGAGACCAAGGAAGGGGCTGTCAGCCTGTCTTGGCAACCAAGGTCAAGTCCACCTGCCCGCCGCTCACGTGCACAGCCGCTGGGTCAGGCGTTCAGCAAGTATGGAGAGGAGGAAGAAGCAGAAGAAGAAGAAGAGGAGGGGGAGAGGAGGAGAGGAGGAGAGAAGGAAGAGAAGGAGAAGGAGGAGGAGGAAGAAGACGAAGCACAACAACAACAACAGCAACAAGTAGTAGTAGAGGAGGAGGAGGACGACGACGACGACAACGGCAGAGACGAGGAAGAACAGAGGAAAAAAAAAAAATAAAAAACGGAAAAAGGAAACGAAGAAAAAACAAGAAGACAAAAAAAACAGTAGAAGAGGGAAGCAGGGGAAGAAACCAAGCAGTGGAGAAGCAGCAGATCCTCCGCTCTCACAGTCTCAGAAATAAAAATATAGCAAGGACACGCAGCGCTTGTCGTCGGGCCGCCTGCATGGCTCTCGCTCGCCCGAACTGACGAGTTTCAACACCCGCTCGACTTACTGCATCATTGCCCGATTCATTGCAGGATAACTCAAGGAAAAACAATATGGATGAATAAGT
>NW_020869455.1:642578-645078 GCF_003789085.1 Penaeus vannamei
GTAGCGAGGGGCGGCAATACACACGGGACACTCCAGCTGCTATGGTATTTCACTGGCATTCCACGTCGGCTCTTTGCTTGTTTTATTTGTTTGTATGGATTATCTTTTTTTATGCGTCTTCCCCTCTTTTTTTCTCTCTTCCGATTTTCTTTTATTTCTTTTATTTCTTCTCTTAATCTCTCAATTTATCTCTCTCTCTCTCTCGATATCTCTCCCTCTTCTCTCTCTCTCTTCTCTTTCTCTCCTTGTCTTTCCCTTCTCTCCTTGTCTTCCTTTTCCTCTTCCTCTTCCTCTCCTCTTCCTTTCTCATTCCCACTCCCACTCCTATTCCCGCCTCCACTCCCACTCCACTCTTTCTCCTACTCCCACACCCATCACACCACAACCACACCCACACCACACCCACCACCCACCCCACCCACACCCACACCCACACCACACCCACACCCCACCCACTCCCACTCCCACTCCAACTCCCTTTCCCTCTCTTCAATAACAGCCACCCATATACGACCCTTACAGACGAAAACAAAAAATCCCCCAACACCATTTTCGACGCCGCGATACCCGACCAAACCAAGCAGACGCAGCAGCCACACATCAGCAAGCAGGAAGTTGTCATTCACAGCACCAACAAGCAGGTTACTCCGCGGAGACTCTTTACTACGGAGCGATCGCCTACAGGGAGGACTTTTACAGCAGGAGGGCCAGAATACTAATTACGAACGAGGCACAAAAGGAGAGGGGGACAAGGAGGAGGAGGAGAAGGAGGCAAGAGGAGGAGAGGAAGAGGAGAAGGAGAGGAGGAGGAAGAGGAAGAGGAGAAGGACGGATGACGAGGGAGGGGAAGAAGGGAGGAGAAAAGAGAAGGAGGCAGAAGAGGAGAAGGGTAGGAGAAGGGAGGAGGAGCAGAAGAAGAAAAAGAAGAGGAGGAGGAGAAAGTGGGAGACGAGGACGAGGGGGAAAGAGGAGGACGAGGATGAAAAGGTGGAGAAAGAAGAAGAGGGGGAGGATGAAAGAAAAAATGAGGAAGGATAAAGGAGAGGGAACTGGAGCCGGAGAGAGGCACACGAAAAGGAAGAGCGAAGAAAGGAGTGGAGAAGGGAAAAGAAAGGGAAGTAACGAAAGCAAAAGCGCCTGAGGAAGAGACCGAAAAGGAAGGAAGGAAGGAAGGCAAAACAAGACGGAGAAAGAGAGAGAGAGAAAATGAGAAGGAACAAGAGAAGGAGGAGGAGGAGGAAGGCGCAAGAGATTGGCATACATTAGAAGCCGGTTTGTTCTCAAGGATAAGATAACATCAGGGTCACGAAGGCGGCGATATTCCTGAGGACTCTTTGTTCGGGGAGTCGAAGCCGCGATGCTGTGCCCGCCGCGGCGATGCTGCCCGGCTCCCCAAGCCCTCCGTGATCTCGCCCCGGGAGAGGAGGAGGCGCGAGCGGGCGAGATGCTGCGGCCGGCGGAGAGGTGCGCCCGCAGGAGAGGGGATCATGCGCGGCGCTCTGTTGATTGGGCAGGATTGCGAGGTGATTCCGCAGGTGCGTCTAGATTTTGCAGGATTTCGAGGTGATTCCGCAGGTGCGTCTAGATTTTGCAGGATTTCGAGGTGATTCCGCAGGTGTGTCTTTTGCACGATGTGGCTGTGGGTGCGTCCCGTGTTGACTGCGCAGGATGCCACGCCGATTTCGCATGCTCTTGTTACCTGCGTTCCCGGGTCGATTGTCCATGGCAATGTTGATTTTGCACGGTCTTACTCTATGCGTGGCTGCACGTTGGCACAGGACCTGGATGAGGTTAGATCCGAGAGCCTGGATAGAAGGATCCGCTGGAGACCGGTTTTACGCAGGCTCTGATTGATGCGGACGGCTAATGATTGCACGGCTAATTTGCTGTTTCTTCTGAGTGATGCAGCGTGATGTAATGATTGCGTTATCTATGCGACTCTCATAGCCTGAGATGTAAACGGCGCAGGGACTCCTAATTGAATTCTATTAATGTCTTCTACACCCAATTCAACATGCCAGACATCAAAGCCCACAGCGTACGGCGCCCATCAAAACATCCCAAGACGCACCAAACGTCCAAAAATCGCCGAAGATAATTGCCGTAATCCCGAACAGCCAGTTACCACCCCCCCCCAACCCCATCATCCCTCCCGTTGACCCAATTCAATAATCTCGGCGAGTGAAACATCCCGAGGGATCACTTGAGCGCCGACATACCGGTTGTAGTAACGCCCTTCAAGTGCGGCGCTGTACCGGATGGCCGGTATGTTAAGTGAGCCCTCCCCCCCCCCCCTCTTGCGTCCGTTCTTGATTGGCCGTCCGCGCATTCGGCCCAAAGCACGGACTCTGGCTCTCACAAGTACGTGTTGTGCGCCCGCCACGCCGAGGCAGAAGCGATTGGCCGAGACAACCATGCGCCTCATCCGATCGAAAATAATGTCATTGAATAAAAAAAAAGAAAATAGATAAACTTAAAGGAGAAAAAAAGACGAGAACCG
>NW_020869455.1:652578-657578 GCF_003789085.1 Penaeus vannamei
ATGTAGGAGTATCTGAGCTACAAGTGTATAGATTAAGAAATTGATAATCACTCTTTTTTCCCTCTGTTGTCAAGGCATAAACTCGTCAAGCAGGAAGAATGCCAGCAGCTGATTCCACTTAATATTATTGATTATTCTGTCATCACTCTCTCAGAAGGTCAGCTTCTGTGACTAATGTGTAATTTGTGCGAACCAAGTGACCGACAGCTGATGAAAGAGAAAGCAGATTATTCAACAACTAGCCTGGCCGGATTGTGTTAGAAGATAGCCAGAGCACCTATTATCCAAAGCAAAAGATAACTATCAGAACTCTCCCCCGCATGCATACATTAAAGAGATTATCACAAGATGTGCTCTTGTAATTCTTTTCATATATCACTTTAGTAACGTATCCCTACCTAGCAAACACAAGGCCAGTCACACTTTCGCTATTAATGTAATTTCATACGCTATGTTAGGTATAGGACATGGGAAAATCATATTTAAAAAAAAACGTAATAGTAACGAATCTCACAACAGCGTGAAACGTATCATACGTATAGCGTAGCGAGAGAACATATCTCCGATAAAATATATTTGAAGCAAATGAGTCTCCGAATTGCCTTGGTATAAAACAGACCCGTTTTAGCTTCCCTTATGCCTCATCCGTTTCAGAACTACTCATGCAAAATCGATTAATCCTCGGAGCCAAACAGAGCTTTCATTTTACGACGCGAAAGGAAAATGTCACTTTTAGGAACCAAATTGTCTTCCCCGAAATAAATATTCATGACCAAACATTTCCACATACAATGAAAAACTCGTAAAAGAACTCCGTAGGGAATTGCGTCTCTCCTACCTTCCGTCTACTTCTATTTCGTCTAACTTACCTCTATTTTTTCAGGTAGTTACCTTCTATTTTCCTGCAGTTTTCGTTCGTTCGTGTTTATGGCTGTCGATATACTTAGAATGCACGCATAAACCTGAACAAATACTGCAAAACGGCGAGAGAAAAAAAATGTAAAAAAGGATCAAATTTTCAGGCGAACTTGAAAACCCTTTCAAACATTAACAAGTTTGCATTCCACCCCGTTCCGCATTCCGAAGTAGCATATACACGCTACCACCCAACCAAACATAAAAACCACACACACACACACAATCCTCTCTCTCTCTCTCTCTCTCTTTCTCTCCTCCTTTCTCCTCTCCTTCTCTCCCCTCTTCTCTCTCTCTCCCTCTCCCTCTTCTCTTCTCTCTCTCTCTCCTCTATTCTTCTTCTCTCTTCTCTCCTCTCTTCTCTCTCTCTCTCCCTCTCCCTCTCTCTCTCTCTCTCTCTCTCTCTCTCTCTCTCTCTTTCTCTCCTCTCTCTCTCCTCTCCTCTTTCCTCTCTCTCTCTCTCCGCTTCTCCTCTTCTCTCTCTCTCTCCCTCTTCCCTCTTCTCTCTCTCTCTCCCTCCCTCCTCTCTTCTCTCTCTCTCTCCCCTCTCTCTCTCTCTCTCTCTCTCTCTCTCCTCTCCCTCTTTCTCTCCTCTCTCTGCCCTCTCCCTCTCTCTCTCCTCGTTCTCTCATCCCTCTCCCTCTTTCCTCTCTTCTCTCTCCCTCTGCCTCTTCCTCTCTTCTCTCTCCTCTCCCCTCTTTCTCTCTCTCTCTCTCTCTCTCTCTCTCTCTCCTCTCCTCTCTCTCTACTCCCTCTCCTCTCTTCTCTCTCTCTCTCTCCCTCTCTCCCTCTCCTCTCTCCTCTCCTCTCCTCTCCTCTCTCTCTCTCTCTCTCTCCCTCCTCTCCCTCTCCCTCTTTCTCTCTCTCTCTCCCTCTCCCTCTCCCTCTCTCTCTCTCCTCTCCCTCTCTTCTCTTCTCTCTCTCTCTCTCCTCTCTTCCTCTCTCTCTCCTCTCCCTCTTCTCCTCTCTCTCTCTCTCTCTCTCTCTCTCTCCTCTCTCTCTCTTCTCTCTCCCTCTTCTCTCTCTTTTCTCTCTCTCTCTCTCCTCTCCCTCTTTCTCTCTTCTACTCTCTCCCTCTCCCTCCCTCTCACTTCTCTTCCTACTCTCCCTCTTTCTCCTCTTTCTCTCTCTCCTTCTCTCTCTTCTCGCTCCTCTTTCTTCCTTCTCTCCTCTCCCTCTCTCCTCTCTTTCTCTCCTCATCTCCCTCTCCTCTCCCTCTTTTCTCTCTTCCTCTCTCCTCTTCTCCCTCTTCTCTCCTCTTTCTTCTCTCCCTCTCCCTCTTTCATCTCTCCTCCTCTCTTCTTTCTCTCTCCTCCTCTCTCCCTCTTACTCTCTCTTCCCTCTCCCCTCTCCCTCTATTCTCTCTACTCCTCTTCCCCTCTTTTTCTCTCTCCCCTCCCTCTTTCTCTCTCTCTCTCTCCATCTTTCCTCATCTCCTCTCCATTCTTTTCTCTTCTTCCCCCTCTCCATCTTTCTCTTCTTCCTCTCCTCTCCCTCTTTCTCCTACTCTTCCCTCATCCCCTTTCTCTCTCTCTCTCCCCTCACTCTCATTCTCTCCTCTCCCTCTCCTCTTTCCTCTTTCTTCTCTTCCTCTTCTCCCTCTCTCCCTCTCCCTCTTTCTCTCTCTCCCCTCTCCTCTTTTCTCTCTCTCTCCCTCTTCTCCTCTCTCTCTCCCTCTCTCCCTCTTTCTCTTTCCTCTCTCTCTTTCTCTCTCTCTCTCCTCTCTCTCTCTCTCCCTTCCTCTTTCCTCTCTCTCTCTCTCCCTCTCTCCTCTCTCTCCTCTTCTCCTCTCTCCCTCTCCCTCTTTCCTCTCTCTCCCTCTCCTCTTTCTCTCTCTCTCTCCCTCTCCTCTCTCTCTCTCTCCTCTCTCCCTCTTTCTTCTCCTCTCCCTCCCTCTTTCTCCTCTCTCCTCTCCCTCTTCTCTCTCCCTCTCTCTTTCTCTTCTCTCTCTCCCTCTTTCTCTCTCTCTCTCCCTCCCTCCTCTCTTTCCCTCTCTCTTTCCCTCTCTCCCTCTCCCTCTTTCTCTTTCTCTTCCCTCTCTCCACTTTCCCCTCTCTTTCTCTCTCTTCCTCTCCCTCTTTCTCTCTCCTCTCTCCTCTTCCTCCCTTCCTCTCCCTCTCCACTTTCCTCTCTCTCCTCTCTCTCCCTCTCCCTCTTTCTCTCTCTTTCTCCTCTCTCGCTCTCCCTCTTTCCTCTTCCCTCTCCCTCTCCCTCTCCCTCTCTCTCTCTCTCTCTCTTCCTCCCTCCCTCCCTCTCCTTTACACACACTCTCATATCTCATACACCCTCATCTGTTCCTTTACACCGTCCTCCGAAAAGGTCACGCACTCACACGCACCTGCTCTTTAGCCTCATCCATGAGGGGCCCTCCAAGCCTCATCCTCTGGCCACTCATCACAACTGCCTTCACCTGACATTTTCGTCTCATGACCCCTGATTAGCGAGACCTAATTAAGAAAAGGGTTAATTACGAACGAGGCTAATGATTGCCAGCGTTGCATCAGGTGGTTCTCCTCTGCTTTCGTCATTCGATTCTCCCCGACACCTGCGGCTTCGCTGTGCTTGTGTCACTCCACCACCTGGCTCGCTCCCTCTCTTCCCTCTCTCTCCTCTGCAGTAGCCCCGCGACACCTGGCTCCCTTGCATCAAAAGTCTCTTCCGCCATCAGACTCTTCCTCATACCTGTCTCTTGAGTTACCGCGACCACCTGCGCCTCGCCCTCGAACTCTCCTGAGACAAATCCACCGAGTTTTCCCCGACTCTCCTCCAAGAACACCAGTCTCCCTTCCCTCCCCCTTCACCTAACAATCCTTTCTGGCCCTTTTATCTTTACCTACCACCTGCCCCTTCCTATTCTCATTCACTTCATTAACTCCCCCTCCTCTCCTTCAACATGACAAACTCTGCTTCACCTACAACCTAAAATGACAAAATCCCTTCCCTGGCATACCCTCCTTCCTCAACCACCCACCACCTCCCAAGACAGAACCCAACACCACCTGACAAAACCCTCCCCCCCCCTACCAATTCCTACACCTACCACCTGAAACCCCCCCCCCCCCCCACCCCTTCCTCCACTACCACCTCCCCACCCCCACACCCCCTTCCTACCACCTACCACCACCCCCACCACCAACACGCCCTTCCTACCACCTACCACCTCACAACCCCCCCCCCACCACCACCTACCAACTACCACCTGAAGCGAGAGAATCCAGCACGACAAGGGGCCAGGTGCGTCCTCCAACGCGACATCCAACACCGCGGGTATCTCGAGCTTCCCCTCGCGATATCAAACTTTTTTTTTTCCACGGCCGTTATAGATGCGCGATGACGTAATCCTCATCACGTTGCTGCTGCAGGAATCCGCACGCGGGTCTTGCAGGGCGGCCTCTCGCTCCCCGGGGATGATGGTGATGATGGTGATGGTGGTGTTGGTGGTGTTAGTGATGGTGGAAGCAGAGTGATAAGTGATGACTGATAAATGGTAGCGGCTGACGATAGTGGATGGTGATGATGGTGACAATGGTGGTGATGGTGGAAGTAAAGTGATAAGTCATGACTGATAAATGGTAGTGGCCGACGATAGTGGATGGTGATGATGGTGACGGTGGTGTAATGATAATGATCTGATACGGGGTAGTGTTGAAATCGATCATGATAATGACGACGGCAAAGACAATGTCACTGATGATAATGACACCAAGGGTACTCGGGATGTTAATAATTTTACAGGTGTTGGTGATGATGATAACGACAATGATGAAAGTGAAAATAATCGTGAAGATCTTCAACAACTCAGAAAGGGGAGGAGGAGGAGGAGGAGGGAATCAAAACACAAAACACAGACATGAACCATCTTTTAAAACTTTAATCCAGTAAACACAAAAGGAATGAAAACAGTGCTGTATCCCTTTATGTTCTATAATGGAACACCACTAATTTTGGCGTTCTCCCAAGCATACCATGAAAAACAAAACAAAAAAACAAAACAACTTCACACAAAGCCATCTGCAATACCTCATGGTTGCAAATAATCTTCAGGAATACCAAGCTAGCAGAGAAAGATCATTGTAAAAATTATG
>NW_020869455.1:662578-672578 GCF_003789085.1 Penaeus vannamei
CAACGCCATCTCTTCCGACATCACTCTCCAAGTATTTTACGTGGGAAGTCCAGCTGACTTGGAACAAATCCGTTGGAGTTCGCTTCAGCCACGCTTCAGAGGGAGGGGGAGAGGGGGGGTAGAGGAGAGAGAGGAGAGGGAGAGAGGGAGAGGAGAGGAGAGGGAGGGAGTGGGAGAGGGAAAGGGAGGAGGGGGGGGGAAGTTCACCGTGAACGCCTCATTCAAAATGTCAAAGATATTACTGAGAATTTGATGACCTTTTTCCTTTAGACTTTTCAATCCCTCATACAATTATTAATCTTTTATCGTCTTTCTCTTTCAATGTTTCCTGGCTCGTCATTACCTCCTTCCACGTATACAACTCTATTTTCTCTCATATTTTCAACCCATCATTAGTAAACATATATAATAAATAATATATATATATATAAACAGCATAAACAATAATAATAACAAATGCAAAACCAAAACGCCAGAGATAAACCTTTAACCATGCATTTTAAAAACCGCCGAGTCACCATCACCTCCCCATCCGCATAAGTAAAAATGACATCACCACTCCACTTCTCGCGGCGTCCATACACACCAACGCGATCTTTTCCGACATCACTCTCCAAGTATTTTACGTGGAAGTCAGCTGACTTGGAACAAATCCGTTGGAGTTCGCTTCAGCCACGCTTCAGAGGGAGGGGGAAGAAGGGAGGGATAGAAGGAGAGGGAGGGAGGGGTAGAAGGAGAGGAGAAGAAGGAGAGGGAGAGGGAGAGGAGAGGAGAGAGAGAAAGGGAGAGAGAGGAGGGGAGGGGGGAAGTTCACCGTGAACGCCTCATTCAAAATGTCAAAGATATTACTGAGAATTTGATGACCTTTTTCCTTTAGACTTTTCAATCCCTCATACAATTATTAATCTTTTATCGTCTTTCTCTTTCAATGTTTCCTAGCTCGTCATTACCTCCTTCCACGTATACAACTCTATTTTCTCGCATATTTTCAACCCATATTAGTAAACATAAATATATATATATATATATATATATATATATATATATATATAATATATATATATATATAGATATAAACAGCATAAACAATAATAATAACAAATGCAAACCAAAACGCCAGAGATAAACCTTTAACCATGCATTTTAAAAAACCGCCGATCACCATCACCTCCCCATCCGCATAAGTAAAAATGACATCACCACCTCCACTTCTCGCGGCGTCCATACACCACCAACACCATCTCTTCCGACATCACTCTCCAAGTATTTTACGTGGGAAGTCCAGCTGACTTGGAACATATCCGTTGGAGTTCGCTTCAGCCACGCTTCAGAGGGAGGGGAGAGGGGGGTAGAAGGAGAAGGAGAGGAGAGGAGAGGAGAGGGAGAGGAGAGAGGAGAGGAGAGGAGAGAGAGAGGGAGAGGGAGAGGAAGGAGAGGAGGAGAGGGAAAGAGAAAGAGGAGGGGAGGGGGAAGTTCACCCGTGAACGCCTCATTCAAAATGTCAAAAATATTACTGAGAATTTGATGACCTTTTTCCTTTAGACTTTTCAATCCCTCATACAATTATTAATCTTTTATCGTCTTTCTCTTTCAATGTTTCCTAGCTCGTCATTTACCTCCTTCCACGTTATACAACTCTATTTTCTCGCATATTTTCAACCCATCATTAGTAAACATAAAAATATATATATATATATAATATACTATATATAATAAACAGCATAAACAATAATAATAAAACAAATGCAAAACCAAAACGCCAGAGATAAACCTTTAACCATGCATTTTAAAAACCGCCGAGTCACCATCACCTCCCCATCCGCATAAGTAAAAATGACATCACCACCTCCACTTCTCGCGGCGTCCATACACCACCAACGCCATCTTTTCCGACATCACTCTCCAAGTATTTTACGTGGGAAGTCCAGCTGACTTGGAACAAATCCGTTGGAGTTCGCTTCAGCCACGCTTCAGAGGGAGGGGGAAGAAGGGAGATAGGAAGGAGAGGGAGAGGAGGTTAGAAGGAGAGGAGAGGAAAGGAGAGGAGAGAGAGAGAGGAGAGGAGAGAAAGAGAGAGAGGGAGGGGAAGTTCACCGTGAACGCCTCATTCAAAATGTCAAAGATATTACTGAGAATTTGATGACCTTTTTCCTTTAGACTTTTCAATCCCTATTTTTTTATTTTTTCTCTTTACTCATACAATTATTCATCTTTTATCGTCTTTCTCTTCCAATGTTTCCTGGCCCGTCATTACCTCCTTCCACGTCTAGAACTCTATTCTCTCTCATTTTTCCAACCCATCATCAATAAACATAAAAAAAATACATATAAACAGCATAAAACAATAATAATAACAAATGTAAAACCAAAAAGCCAGAGATAAACCTTTAACACCATGCAAAATCCTTTAAAAAAATAACACGCAGAATTTTCCTCCCTTTAAAAGCCCTCCTTTCGTGCGCTTCGGAGACATTCCCGTGAACAACCTGCGGCGTAAGTTGCGAGCAGGCTTCCTCAAGCACGCTTCGTCACCACTTTTATCATTTTCTGTCTTTACTTCCTTTTATTCTCACTCCTGCATCTTGTCTCTTTTTCATAAGCTCTTTTTTTTTCCTTCGTTACCTTTTAGTTCTTCCACACTTTTCCTTCATTTTTTTATTGCTTTTTTTTCTCTCTCTCTTTCAAGCCGAGGTCATATACCTGTCGGGTCACGTTCCCGCTGGCCTGACCCAAGATAGGGGGAGGGGGGGGGAGGGGGAGCAGGAGTTTAAGCAGATAAATTCATGATGATAATAATGATTAATAATGATGATGATTAGTAAAGGCAATGATAATTTAATAATAGACATCAATTATGAATGATAATCATGACATGATGCTGCTGCTGCTGCTGATGATGATGATGATGACTGACATGATGCTGATGATATGATGATGATGATGCTTGATGATGATGATGATGATGATGATGATGACGATGATGATGATGATGATGATGATGATGATGATGATGATGATGATGATGATGATGATGATGTGATGATTGATGATGACGTTAATGATGATGATATGAGGAGATGATGATGGAGAACATGAGGAAGGAGAGGGACAAGTAAAGGGGGGGAAGGAGAGAAGAATAAAAGAGGAAAGACGATATGAAGGAGGGAAAGAAGAGGAGTGAAGAAAGTGGAGGGAGGAGAAACAAAGAGGGAAGAATGGAGAAGAGGAAGAAAATAACAGAAACAGAGATGGAAGAATAGGGAAAAGGAAGGAGAGGAGAAACAGGGAGGGCAGAGCTGAGAGGGGGAAGGAGGGGAAGGGGAGAAGGCATAAGGCCCTGCAGCTGGATCTCTCAGCTCGTCCGCAAAACAGGAAGTAAAGAAACCACCAAAGGAGTAAAGGAGAGAGAAAGAGAAAGAGACAGCGAATGAGCGAGCCAAACAGACAGACCAGAGGCAGACAAACAAGACGGAACGACGGAAGGAAAAAGTAAAAGAAGAGGAAAATATACGTTTCTAGGAGTCAAAAAAGCTACCCCCCTTCCACACAAACGCACCAACACTACGGTCAGCAACAATTACGCCTTGATGGAAATGATGATGGAAGGTGATGACGTAGACAGCCTGCCGTTACCTCATCCTGCTCGGAGTCGCCACACACACACAACGGCATACATACATACATACAAACTCACATACATACATACGAACTCAACAACACAACACAACAAAGCAAAATACAATGCAATGCACTATAACATAACACAATAAAACACGACACAACACGGCACAATCAAGCAAGAACAAAACACACCCAAAAACAGTAACAATAAAACACGATAAAACAATAACACCACACAACCAATGCAACAGCAATGAAATATAATGCATAGCAACACAACACAACACACACGCGTGTACACACCGCACGCCACCGCCCGCAACATAACACCGGCGTCGCGCACACAGATCCCCACGAACAAGTTATCCAAGAACAGCTTACAACTCGTCATCTCCAGACAGCGCATCATTACAGCATCTTTCCCCGGGCCAGCGTGTTATGAAGACACGCATCGTAACTGGGGCGATGGGGAAATATGGCAAAGAAAGAAAAGAAAAAAAAGAAAAAAGAAAAGAAAAGGAAAAAATATATAAAAATACATATATATGTAGATAAATATACTTGTTATGCGAAAATGAAGACGAAATTCTCCTGACCTCCTTCCCAACCCCTCCTCCCACCTCCCTTTAAATAATGGTAGTCATAAACAAGCACATTTTTCTCTAAACGGAACAAGAAGATGACAGGCGTCATGTTGTTATGTTTAAACAAGAACCGAAAAAGTGAAAAAAACAATACATTCTGTATTCCAAGCAAAAAAACTCGGAAAGATACAAAAAAGACGATAAAAAATATATACACATCCACAAACAACAGCAACAGATACACCAAACACAATGGAATCCAATACACCCACTCAAGCACGCCAAGGCAAATAAAAGCAAAGGTAATCGTAAAGAAGATATCCACGCGAACCCGCACTCCATTTTGAACAGCGAATCGCCAACACATCACCAAACACAATCAACACATGAACACAATCACCAACACATCGCCAACACACATCAACACATCGCCAACACCATCACCACCCACATCGCAACAACACATCGAACAACACATCGCACAAACCAACATGAAACCAACACATCAACAATTCACCAACACATCACCATCAGAACACAAAAACGACGATCACATGACAATTAAAAAAAAATAATTATACACATGCAACGAAACCAATCACCAAAATGGGACGAGGAGATGGACAAGAGGCCGGCCAACACGAGGATGGAGATAGCAGAGAAGCACGGATAGGGAGGACGCAACACAACGACGGGAGTCTTCCGCGGAGGGGATGAGGAGGAAAGAGGAGGGGGGAGAGAGAGAGAGGAGAGAGAATGGAGGAAAGGAGAGAGGGAAAGAGAAATGGAGAAGGAGAGGAGCGAGGACAAAGAAGGGGCTGAGGAACGAGGAGCGAGGAGGAAAACGGGTGGGAGGGGAGGAGGAGGAGGAGAAAAGAGGGGAGGAAGGATGGTAAAATAGCGGAGTAAGGGGAGGAAGGGCGGTAAAGTTGTGGGGAGGAGGAGTGAAAGAGGGGAAAAGGTCGCTGAGTGAGGAGGAGGAGGAGGAGAGGGAGGAGGAGGATGGAGGAGGAGGAGGAGGAGGAGGAGTGGAAAAGTGGGCAGTGGGTGAGGAGGAGAGGAGAGGAGGAAGGAGGAAAAGGAAGGGAGTGAGGGGGAAGGGGAGGGAGTGGAAAGGGAGGAGGAGGAGGATGAGTGAGAGCGGAGGAGGAGGAGGAGGATGAGTGAGGAGGAGGAGGAGGAAGAGGATGTGGTGAGAAGGAGGTGGGTAGAAGAAGAGGAAGAGGAGAAATTGAAGAGGAAGAAGAAGAAGAAGGAGGATGATGAAGACAAGGAAAGGTGGAGGACAGAGAAAGGAGAGGAGGAAACAGCGAGAGGAAAATAAAAATTGGATTAATATGCAGCGAAATGAGAGAGGGAGGGGCAACAGGATGTAGCGGCGGCCGTATGACAGAGTGAGAAGGAGAAGAAGGAGAAGAAGGAGAGGAGGAGGAGAGACAGAGGGGCGTCGGCGTACAGCGGGGCGTTTATCCCCTGTATAATGACGCTGTAATTCATTCCCAAACTCCCTCGTCCACGTTGAGGCTCCGTCCCGCTCCCCGCTGGACGAGCGACGGGGCGGGCGGCGGAGGAGCTCCTTCCACGTAAATATGTATAATCATCCCTGCTTCCCTGTTATCCTGCTCGTGTAATGGAATGGGGGAAGCGGAGGCAGTCACACGCTTTCAATTACTTCTCGGTATTTTCACTTTTGCAGGACGGGGAAACAGAATCTGGTGATGTAAACAAACACGAAGATAGAGACATCATGTTCGCCCCCCTCCTCTAACCAACACAAACACATGTGCTACTTGACAGAGCCACCTACGGACAACATTACCCCAAGAATAACATACCCTAAGGAATTTACACCTCCTTATTGCCCAAACGAAAGAAATGATAAAATGATGAAGGAATGGTTAATAAAGGTAGAGAAAGGAGAAAATAAACCTCCCCTCCATCCACACATAAAGAGAGAAGAAAAGGGGAAAACGAAGAAGAGGAAAGAGAAGACCCAAGTTCGTCTTGTCTCCAAGCTCCCTCCCACTTGATCCTCCACGTAAGCAGAGTGCGGTCACGGCTGGTAGCCAGGATTGCGGTCGTGTCATGTGCGCGGTGCCACATTTACGCTCGAAATATCGGGTTCCAGAGGGCACGGAGCCCTTAGAATGAACGTTGCCCTTGCCCGTTGCCTTCACTCTGACCGGCATCAGAACAGTCGCGTCGTGCATGCGTCCCCGCAGAATAAACCCCAATCAGATCCCTCCCGCAGATAAATGTGCTCGGACGTAGGGCTTTCCTCCCTGTGGCGGAGGAGGAGTGCATTCATGAGGGCGGATGGGGGGGGGAGTGCAGCCCATGGACGCAGAGAGAATGCACGTTTCCTGGGCGGGGAGCTCTGTGCGGCTGTCGTGCTATTCTGACGCGCCAGTCACGACGCCGTCACGCCTCGTTAGTCAAGCCGCAGCACAGGAACCTACACGTAATGACAGCCCAAGGTCAGCCTCACTCATCTCTCCGGCTCTTCCCCTTCCCCTCTTCCTCTCTCACTCTACACCCCTTCGCCTAACTCACCATATCACCATACATGAAGGTACCCCTTTAAATCCTTCCACAACGCCATAGCGTAAACAAATCTCCATACTCACCCACATGGTTTACATGAACGTATATTTCCCCCGCCACCTGCTTCGTCGCGCTGTCCGCACCCTGTGTCACCTCTTAAGGATGAACGTGGGCATGCATAAACACTGCAACAATCTCATCTCGGCATATGACTCCTATAACCTTTAGAAAGGATGGCATGACTGTGGTAACGAAGGCGATGTATGGCTGAGCTTGAATGCGCGTTGTGCCAGCTGACCTCCACAGTGACGTTGACTTACGTGTCTCGTCATGCACGTGACCGCGCAAGAGCGTGGGTCGACCAATGACGAGGCACAATCAGGGCGGAACATTCCAGACAGATCGTGTTTTGATATTGGGCGCATGTATAAGTCGTCCGTATCGTCCGTTCTCTATGGGAAGCCTCAGTGCATGAATTCTATACGAACGCTATCTGTAGTATGTGCGCTCTTGTGCTATCTACCTCTTTTAAATGCAGGAGCTCAGTCACTTGTCAGTGGTCAGTAGTGCAGTGAATCTTTCAATCAGACTCCCGTGTAGCAGCATGCGAGTCAGCGCAGTAGATTCCCTGCGTCACAATGCCCGGACCTAACTGCGCGTGACGATGTATCCAGGATCATGATGAATCGGAGGAGTGGCTTGAACGATAGCATACACCGATAATCTCGCGTTTTGTTATCAATGAATCCAGTCGAAGCGGGATGACGTGCAGGTGTCGGCCGCCCCGTTGTTTGCTAGGGCTCCTTTCGCGCCGCTAGAGGCCTCACGTCCAGGAATATATGGCCCACAGCTCATGCTCGGCGGATGCAATCACGACGGCGCTCAAAGCCTGTGTGCACTAGCACTTCGACACATATTTGCCTCATCTTACACACTATCGGAGCGACACCGCATCACGCTGACCCATGCCGTCCCACTCGTGATACGGCCGAAGCTCGCACCAGCCGGGCTACGTACTACAGATGGCCCGCCCCATCCGGCCGCGTCGATCGTCGACTGCTCACTCCGCACCATCGCACTGATCCAGTCAACTGAGTCGGCAGCGGCCTACTCACGAGACCGAGGTCGCACAACACCACACCCACTACCGCCACATCGCTCCATAGGCGACATACAACCTCGCTACATATCATTCCACCGACAACGAACCTTCAACCACGCACCTGATAGTGACTGTCAGCCTCTATCAGTCTCATCATCAAAATGCATCCCCAAGGACAATTCAGACTAATAAGTTACACGCCCGACGACAGCAAGACTTCGCTTTCTATCCTGGCGGCTCACAATTGCGCAGAGTGCCAACGTGCGCCAGGACCTTTTTTACAAAGGGCTAACAGCACGTGGTGATAAAATCATATCGCCTTACGCGGGAATTACATTACATAACGGTTAACGACGGGAAGAAAAAGACTCGCGACACTATCTCACAGTACTAATCTAGTTAGAGCATCAATGTACCTCCCAAAGTCGTGACCTCTATCAAATACGTCGGACATCATTCTCGTAAACCATATTCGACACCAGCAAACAAGCATTCATATTCGTCAGCGTCAAGCACTAGCTGCGCCGCGTCGCTCTCAAACCACGGGACCTTAACGAACCGGGCACACGAGCTACGAGCAACGCAGCCGCCCGTCCCCGACCGCACCGCCTACTGCCATTGACCCATGTCCCTAGCATTGCTAACTATCAGCTAGCACCGTCACATCCAACACTCATCCCACCGTCTACCACTCTTACCACTATTCAAGCCTACATCCACCCTGCCCGACCACTTAGCCGCACCACTGCCTGCTCCCCCCCAGCCCTCCATGATGCACACATGATCGGCAAATGCTCGCGCGAAATACGGGCGCGCGTGCACGACCGCATCCGTACAACGACTCTACTGCCGAGTCGCCTCAAATCGCACAGAAGGCACTATCCCACTCATGCACCCTCCATGATACCAAAATCATCAACCTACGCACAAGTTGCACTTCTCAGAGATACCACTTGCTCATGAAACATCCATAGCGATGACATCTACAGGATCAGAAGAGCTCTTGCTCAATAATTGCACAACCTGATTGACAAACACTCATGAGCTCATAACATACAACTACTAACTACCTGGACCTACAACAACAACATCAGCAACAATCAGTAACATACGGTCTCCCATTAGCATAGCTTCTGTTGCATATCTCTATTTACCCAGATACACCATGCCAACAAACAGCGAAGAACTGGGACGAAAAATAAAAACACAGAACACCGCGGCAAACCAAGCGACAGACGACAACAAAAGAACCTAGACAAGCAAACACAGAGAGGCAGCGACCAACGACGACGAGACAAGAGCACTCCGAACGCGGCAAATTCGAAAACCGCGAAATCGACGAGAAAAGGCACAGCAAGCACCCGCATGCAAACGAGAGAGAAACCAAAGACACACGCAAGTTAAGAAGGGCGCATGACACAAATCTCCACGGTTCGCCTACTGTGTGGACTCACCTGGTCAACCTAATTCACAACCTGACCAACCTGTCTCACTACGGATGAACAAAGACGCGCACAGACAGGAGAGCAACGGGGCGAGGCATGTGGGCAAAGGAGCAGGAGGACATCAAGAGTTCTTCTCCCCTCTTCTCCCCAAATCTATCTTGCCCTTCCCCTCCCTCTTGTCGACATTCAACCAGATCACAACAACATGAATTGAAGCAATAACATCAAATAAATACAGATTTCCACAGACGCGTATACACAAATCCACTCAAGGGGCGGACCTCGCCAATGACAAGTTCACATTCGGAATGTTCTAACACAGCTACTCGCGCACCGCGCGCCGGGATCGTTACTGACTCGGATGTATGCATCGACTGATGGCATGATTGAGAAGACGTAAGGAGCAGAAATGAAGAAGAAGAAGTGAAGAAGGAAAGAAAAGAAGAAGAAGTAAGTAAAATAGAAGAAGAACGAGAAGTAAGATAGAAGAACACAGAGGAGAAGACAAGACGATTGGACCTGGATGTATGATGTACGCAGAGATAAACCCTAGGAGGAGAATGAACATAAGATGGGCGACCGGTAAACTACCCACGCTAATCGCAGACGCAAGGGTCAATGCATAAACGCCAGCCAGGAATAACCTGCGCCAGACGGTGTTCTGAGTAGTCCTCGCTCTCGATGGGTTACTAACACGGCAACAA
>NW_020869455.1:677578-684316 GCF_003789085.1 Penaeus vannamei
TAAATCCACAAACCAACATCAATATCGCACACCATCCACAAATCCACATCGACATCCACACAAGCAATCCACAAGCCTACACAAACATCCCACCCACATATGTAAAAAAAAAAACATCCACATACGCCCAACCACAACCATCCACACCCACACACGTCCAACCAGAACCACCCACATCCACAACTAAAAACCCAACCCCTCCCACCCCTCCCCAACTCCCACTCCCTTCCCTTACGCACACAAACACACACACACGCACTCTTCGCCCGTGTGTACCTGCGCCCTGACCGACCCTCCGCACATGCCCCACTACATCGCGGGCGGCGTGAGGCCCGGCGCATAACTCACGGGTGTTGGTGTGTGTCAGGCGGAGACACAGTCCCGCAGAGAGACGCCCGGGGTTGTGTTAAGGGACAGGGGGGAGGAAGGGGGGAGGAGGGCGGGAGCTAGGGGGGAGGGAGGAGAGGGGGAGCTAGGAGAGGGGAACTAGGGGGAGGAGGGGAGCTAAGGGGGAGGGAGGAGGGAGGAGAAGGGGAGGGGGGAGGAGAGGGGGAGGGGGGAGGGGAGCTAGGGGGAGGAGAGGGGGAGCTAGGGGGGAGGAGAGGGGGAGCTAGGGGAGGAGAGGGGGCTAGGGGAGGGAGAGGGGAGCTTAGGGGGAGGAGAGAGGGAACTAGGGAAGGAAAGAGGGAACTAGGGGGGGAGGAAGAGGAGAACTAGGGGGGGGAGGAAAGAGGGAATAGGTGACGGAGAGAGGGAACTAGGGTGAAGGAGAGAGGGAACTAGGGTGAAGAGAGAGGGACTAGGGTGAGAGGGAGAGGAGGGAACAGGGTGAGTGAAGGAGAGAGGAACTAGGGTGAAGGAGAGGGAACTAGGGTGAAGGAGAGAGGAACAGGGTGAAGGAGAGAGGGAACAGGGTGAAGAGGAGAGGGAACTAGGGTGAAGGAGAGAGGGAACTAGGGTGAAGAGAGAGACGGAACAAGGGTGAAGGAGAGAGGGAACTAGGGTGAAGGGGAGAGGGAACTAGGGTGAAGGAGAGAGGGAACAAGGGTGAGGAGAGAACTAGGGTGAAGAGAGAGGAGGAAGAGGAGGAACTAGGGTGAAGGGAGAGAGAAACGGTGAAAGGGAGAGGAACTAGGGTGAAGGAGGAGAGGGAACTAGGGTGAAGGAGAGAGGAGTGGAAGAGGAAAACTAGGAGGTGAGGAGAGAGGGAACTAGGGTGAAGGAAGAGGAACTAGGGTGAAGGAGAGAGGAACTAGGGAAGGAGAACGGAACAAGGGTGAGGAGAGAGGAATAGGGAGGACTAGGTGGGAGGAGAGGCAAAGGGATGGGGAAGCTTAGGGGGGGACAGGGACTTTTAGGGAGGAGAGGGGGAGCTAGGTAATAAAGGCAGGAGGGGATGAAGGAAGGGAGAAGTTAAAGGGGAAGGGGGGGCTAAAAGGAGAGGAGAAGTTAAAGGGAAGGGAGCGGAGCTAGGTAATGGGGCAAGAGGAAGCATAAAGGGATGGGGAGGGGTGGCTAGGTCATGGGGTAGGGGGGGGGATTAATGGGGAAGGGATAAGGGTGAAGTTTAAGGAAAGGAGGGTTGGGGAGGGGTTAAAGGGAAGGGAAAGAAGATCTCGGTAATAGGGCAGAGGGAGTTCAAAGGGAAGGGAGTAGAGGAAGGAAAGGTTCAAGGGAGGGAGGTGGTTGAGGTAAGGGGTAGGGGAAGAGTGGGAGTGGAGGAGCTGCAATAAACGTAAAAAGCTAAAACTAACAAATATAGTAATTTGGAGACACACAAAAAATAATAATGATTTTACAAAATGCATTATTGATATACACACGTGAATGAGATCCGCGAGGGAAAAATAAAATAACAGACTTATTATAGACATGTTTCTTGGGCCATTTAATGGGTTGGTAAATCATATCCGTGGCACTCCTTAGTCATTCTCGTTATGATATTTCCATGGTGTCTTTTATCACTGGATTAACAACAGTACCCTCAATACTATTAAAATCAAACAATCTTTACATACTAAATACCAGTAACAACAATACATACGAACTAAAAAAAATACACACGTTTCCTCAATAATAAAAAATAAATAAATAAAAACACAGAACCCCACATTTCAAGCAACGAAGCGTCAGTGTATACATTACCAAAAGCAGTTAAGGTTGTTTTTTAAAGCAAGAACACCCTGAATAACAATCAAGGGGCCGGGCCTGCGTGCGCTGGCGGGGCAGGGCAGCGCCTCGAGATCTGGAGGGCCAATAGGGGAAACCTGTTACATTCGCTCGCTTACTTGCTCTCTTTCTTTCTTTCTTTCTTTCTTTCTTTCTTTCTCTCTCTCTCTCTCTCTCTCTCTCTCTCTCTCTCTCTCTCTCACTCACTCACTCACTCACTCACTCACTCACTCACTCACTCACTCACTCACTCACTCACTCACTCACTCACTCACTCACTCACTCACTCACTCACTCACTCACTCATCACTCACTCACTCACTCACTCACTCACTCACTCACTCACTCACTCACTCACTCATCACTCACTCACTCACTCACTCACTCACTCTCTCACTCTCCTCTCACTCTCACTCTCACTTCACTCTCACTCTCTCACTCTCACTCTCACTCTCACCACACTCACACTCACACTCACACTCACACTCACACTCACACTCTCTCAACTCTCACTCTCACTCTCACTCTCACTCACCTCTCACTCTTCTTCATTCAATTCCCCTCTTTTTATATTTGCTAAATGTGTCAATTAGCCGGTTAGTTTGTATAACTGATTAGCTGCTCATTCTATGTCAGGACTCTTTTTATGTCTCTATTTGCCTGCCTGCTGCCTGGCTTGCTTGCTGTCCGTCCTGCTTCTTCTTTTCGATTGCCATACGGCCGGACCCAAAGCCATATTCGTATAATCGACATGCATAACTAAAGAAGCAAATGCATAATTTATCGGTCTAGGACATACATTATCAAAAAGGGCAAAATAGATAGGATAAATGTGATAATCTATCATATATATTCATGAATATTCATTTCGGTCGGGCCTCGCACAATTTTAACAAGCCGGCCGCTAGAATCTACGAAATGTCAGTTAATTACTCATCTCTCCCATGCCTAGTGTATTATTTCCCCCACCCGGCCCCGAAAAAAACAAACAGACAGACAAATAAATGATACACACAAAAATAAATCTCCTTCCCCATGCCTTCTTGCCAACACTTCCGCTCTTCTTCTCGTCACCATCCTCTTCTCCCCCGTTTATCCTTCCCTCCTCATTCTTCCCTCCTTCCTCCAGCTGGTCCCCATACGCATTCCTTCGCTTCTCCAGCTGTCGGTCCCGTTCGTCGGGTCCACCGTTATTGTGGTGTTGTTGTACTGTTGTTATTGTCATTTCTTTTTGTTGTTGTTATCGTCATATTCTCTTTTATCTTGTCTTCTCTTCTTCTTCGTTTTCTTTTCTTTAATTCCCCTTATCATCAATCTGGTTCTTATTATTTAGGGAAAAAAATCAGTGCTTCTTATTCTCTTTTCGGGTTTCTGTCAATACTCTTGTTTTTTCTCTTCCTCTTTTCATTTTCCGACTTTTCTTTACGTTTCCTTTATTCTCTCCGTTTTTATCGTCTTATATTTGTTACCCTGATTGTTCCTATCCTCCTCATTTTCTTTTTTTTCCTATTTTCTTCCTCTGAATTACCTCATCATCTCCCTTTTCGTCTCTCCCATTATCCTTTTGTTTCTATTTCCGTTTTTAATTTTCCTTCCTCTCCGTCCTCTCCTTCCCCCTCTTTACATCCTTCCTATCCTCCTCACTTTTTTTCCTTCCTATTTTTCTTCCTGAATTACTCATCATCTCCTTTTCTCTCTTCCCCATTATCCTATCTTCCTTTTGTTTCTATTTCCTATTTTAATTTTCCTTCCTTTCCCTCCTCTCCTTCCCCTTCCCCTTCTTAACCTTCTTCCTCCTTCATATTTCTTCTCCGACGCGGAAGCCACGCCTCTCCGTCTCCTCAAGTGAATTGCAAAAATAATTTGTGTTCTTGTTGCTACCCTTGACGCTGCAACCATCTAAGGGGACGCTTAAAAAAAAACTGACTAGCAACAAATAAATTTCAATTATTTGAAAAAAATAAATAAAAAATAAAATAAAATAAAATAAAATTAAATCAAACAAGTCCTGTCGAAGTGGCAAAAAGAAAACACAAAATGTAATAATAAAGCTGTTTAAAAAAAATAAATTGATAGTAGATAAAACACGCAATAGAGGAAAAATAATACAACACAAAAATAAACCCAAAGAACGCGAAGAGAGAACTGAAGAAAAATAACAATAACAATAACACTAATGGCAGACAACGAGGGTTCTTTGAAGAGGCAATGTTATGCAAATAACGCCATGTTAAATCACTTCCGCCTCGCATTACTTTAACTGCCTCATTTATTCCCTCATCACTCACACACATTCCTTCGCATCTCCTCATCCGCCTCTCATTCCTTGTCCAATAATGTGAGGGTGAGCTGCGGGGATGTGAGGGCGAGATGAGGGGACTGAGGGCGAGCTGAGGGGATGTGAGGGTGTGAGAGTGAGGGATAGATGGTGAGGGTAAGGGAGGGTGTGAGTGAGGGATAGAGTGTGAGGTAAGGGTGGGTTTGAGGGAGAGGGATAGATGTGAGGGAAGAATGAGGGTGTGAGGGAAATTTTGTGAGTCAGGGCGAGGGAAAGAGTGTACAAGGGTAAGAAAGTGAGTGTTTGAGGGTGAGGGAGGGATCGTGTGAGATTGAGAGAGGATGTGTGCGGGAGGAGGTGGGTGAGGGTGAGAGAATGAGTGTGTGAGGGTTAGGGTGAGACACTGAGTATGTTAAGGAAGAAGAGTCTAAATGTGAGGAAAGGATTGCATGAAGGTGAGGGAAGGTGCGTTTCAGAGTTAAGGAAAGGGTGAAAATGAGGGAGTGAGGGAGTGAGTGAGAGCAAGGGAGGGAGTGGTGGTGAGTTGATGCCCGGAGTTGCAAGTTGACGGAGGAAAGGTCAAGCGTCGTGTTGCGGTGGTGGTGACGTCATCCGCCTACACCTCGCACTCTCTCTATCCCTCTTCTCTTTCTTTATTTGTCCTTTTCTCGCTGGTCCTCGTTCCTTCTCTCTTTCTTCCTTGTACTCATCCCTCTTCCTTTTTTCCCTTTCGGAACAATTCTTAGCTTTTACGTATTATTTTCATCGTTGATGGTAGGGGTGGTGCTATTTTGTTGCTGATCTAATTATCTTGTTATTACTATCACAGCGTCTACTGCAACCACAACAAATCCTACAACAAAGAACAACAACTACTACTGCACTATTACAACTACTTATTTAACTAACAACTATACATACACTACAACTACAAAAACTCACAGCTACAAAACCGCTAATACTCTACTACTACTTACACCACCAACACCACCACACCACCACCCACACTACTACTACTACTATCACTATTGCTACTACTATTACTACTACTATTGTTACTAATACTAATAATATTACTAATACTAATACTACTCTAGCAATAAAAATAGTACGACTATATACGAAATGTCTTGATCGCGAATTTCTCTGCAAAAGAGGGTCTCTTTCAAAACATTAAAATGAGGTGTTGCCTATTTGGTTGTTGCTATGCAATCAAGCTTTTTAAAAGGGTTTTATTTAATTTTCTTTGTGGGACTTGCTTCGAACACAGTTAAGATAACTTTCGGCATCTTTTTTGTGAACTGTTTTGCAAGCAGATTTAGTTTTACTTTCTTTGACAATATGTAAAAAAAATTGCCATTTGCATCTAATTATTATATAGTAGATTTTAGACAACTGTGTTTAATTATTCTTAACATTTTCTAATAATTCTATTATCTTAATAACATCGGTACTAATAACAGTAATTAAGACAATAAAATAATAACAACAATTATAATAATAATAAGAAGAATTAAGAACAAAATAAATAATAATAATCTCAATAACAATAATAAAAAAATTATAAGTTAATAATAAAAGAAATATAACAAAAAAACTAACACATAAAGAAGAGAACAATTTGTTAGAATAACGAACAATTAACAACAATAACAACGGATGGATGAGTGATGAGTGAGGGCATGATGATGACTGATGATGAATGATCGATGATGGATGATGATGAATGATGATGATATGTTGATGATGTGATGACTGATGGTATGATGATGATTGATTGATGAGTGGTAAATACAATAATAATAATGCTCATTATTATTATCAACATTCACTATTCATCACCATCATTTATCCATATTCGATCGTTCATTATATAAAAACCATATAATACATAACAATAACTATTCAAAACAATTACAATTAATAGACAGAGTAATGATTGATGATGATGATGATGATATTAATGAATAATACATAATAATAATAATAAATAATCAATAATAATCATAATAATAATAATTTAATAATTAAATAATAATAATGCACATAATAATAATAATAATAAGAATATTGTAATAATAATAAACACAATACAAATATTGAGTAATCATAATTAATAGCAATGACAGCAAAGCAACATCGGTCCTAATACATAGATCAACTGAATAATAATATTATTTATCTAGTATCATCGATAATGATAATAATAATTACCAATCAATAATTAATAATAACGTAGTAATAACATATACAATAAGAGAAATAATAATTCACATAAATAATCAGATGAC
>NW_020869456.1:5000-10000 GCF_003789085.1 Penaeus vannamei
GAAGTGTATTTAGCGGAAATGGACATTAAAGTTAATATGTGTAGAGAAACAAACAGAAATGCAATTGAAACTTTGAAGGTGACGTATTCAAGGTAATAAGTAAAGTACTTAATATACAAGGTGAACGTGTGTGTGTGTGTCTTTCTTACGTTCTTTATCTCTCACTCTCTCTCACTTTCTCACTTATTCGCTCATTCACTCCCTCACTCCCTATCAACTCGCATAATCACTTTCTAACGTAAAGAAATACTTAGACAGAATTATACATAGACATATATTTTTTAAATGAAATAAATAAGATGCAATGCCCTTAGGGGGTACTTTGACACTTACAGCACTATATTTCAATCAGTCGTGTATTTTTGAGATAAGAATTGAAAGATCCGGACATTAAGTCTTCTTCAAAGAGACATTGCTGAGAGTGCTAAATGAAATTGAGATTCTGAATCATAATATTGACGCATGGAGAGGTTATTGAATGGCTGCGTCTTCCCTGGAATTGTTGCATTAATTTCAGAAAGTTAATCGTATGTAAAGATAGACAGGTTGGCGGATTGATTGATAGGTTGATTAATTGGATTGAAGTATAAATGAGGAAACGTATAAATAGATACATGTCAGTTTTAATTATTTCGAGATTGATGCTTTTTTTTTGCTTGGTCTCAATCATATTTGTGCAGAGTATTGATTTGGCAATAAGTGTTTTCCTTGTTATATGAAATTAGACTTAATATATGCTAACTGTAGGGGGAAATTCTCTGGAAATAACTAAAGTGGAGTAAAGTATGTAGATAGATAGACCTTAAAATCGACAATTGATTACAGGTGTCCTTTGCCCTTCGTTTCCCCTTGACTAACGGGCGCTTGCCTTGCAGAACGGCGTGGGCGCGGGCGAGGAGGCCGAGGGCGCCAGCGACCTCATGAACGGCGCCTCCCCCCCGACGCGGCAGTCGGAGGCGGTGGCGACGCAGTGAGGCTCCTCCGCCGACCGCCTCACCGACCGACCGACCAACCAACCCACACCTGCACCAGCCCCCAACACCACCTCCACCTCTCCACCTCCTCCACCTCGACCTCCTCCACCTCCAACACCTCCTCCACCCCAACCACACCACACCACCACAACCACAACAAGCGAGACTACAGCTCTCTGTTGGCCGTAACACCTCGTGGATGAAACGAAACAAGACAGAAAGGAAGGAAGAAAGACAAGTAAAAAAAAGTCGAGTTTTCAACGACGCTGACTGCTGTTGGATGCGATCTTTGCAATGTGGTTGATGGGATTATGGCTTCTCGTATTTTCATAATAATACTAATAAAAAAGAATATTATATTTTTACGAAGCAGAGAAAAAATTCCTAGTTTCAATTTCTAAATACTCGCTGAATCATTTCCATCAATACGTAGTTTCACAAATTTGATGAAAGAAAAAAAAAACTTGGCTGAGACTTCGATTTCGAAGGTGGCATCCCCCCCCCCCTTGCGAGAGCCATCAAAGCACCGCAAGCAGTCTTCAGGTCGGCTCAAGATCACCACAAGCACAACCGCCTTACTTAAAGACTGACTGAACGACTCCTCAACACAAGAAGGACTACTGCGGGGGCGTTGTAACTTCATCTCTTTCCCGAAAGGTATAATGATCTCCCCCTCCCCCCGCCGCCATCTTTAACGCTATCAGTTGTCGGATGTAATTTAATTAATCTAGCTTAGATCCGAGATTAGATATCCAGACAGCTGACGGGTTAATGTCTTCTGGTTTTCGAGAAAGTGTCGGGGCAGGCGGGCAGTGGACCTCGCGCGTAGGATCGAGCCAAGGCCTGTGTTGTTGTGATTCTCGACTCCATCGGCAGATGGGTGCCTTCACCTCATTCAAAATAAAGATGGTTTCTCTCATGTGTAAGTCTTCAGCGTGGTCTCGTACCACCACAGGTCTGCTCTAGTCCCGTATGCTAGTCTTCTAGTATTTCAAGTAAAAGTGTATTGTAGACATGAAATACAAAACCGGATGATGTGTGGTCATTATGGTTACTACGGCGACTCTTCCTCCTGTAGTAAAGACAAGGTGAAGGAGTACCACATTGGTGATTGCTTTGTTTATATTGTAAACCTGTATACTTAATTTCCCATTGTATCTATGTAAAATATGTTGAGAATATGGATATTTTGTTGTATAGATTTAAAAAAGAATTGTTTTCATTGCGATAAGGACATTTTGTTTCATAGTGGCAATATTTGTTAAGCCTCTTTATAACGTGGTCACAATAGGCGTCAGTATTATGCGAGAGGATGCGAGCAATCATTCAAATGCTGTGATGTGAACACTAGGGTAAATTTTGTCACTTTGAACCATATTAGACTACGTCTTAGAATAGATTCTTTTCATATGAATCTTTATAGAGTAAAGATTCTCCTATCAATCAAAGTTTAAAAAAAAGACATGTTGTTGTAGAGATCTGTTCCGTACGTTTCCTTAAAGCAACAACGAAGACCCCAAGCCCGGACTCTGCACACAGGGAACAGGGACCCCACAGACTCTGGTCACGTCTCCTGGATCTGAGCATTGGTCTGCCATTACTTCAAGTCTTGCACGTGACTAAGAGAGAGCCTGAGTATATCTTTCAGCAGCTGTATAACGAGGCCATATCAGTGGATTCCACGTGTGACGTAAGACTCTTACCTGATCGTCGACGGCGAGGGCCCGAGGTGGCAGGCAGCGGCGACGAAAACGCGCTGACCTCTCCGGGATCATGTTGACAGAATGACACTGTGCAATCTTCTAGGTAGTATAATGACGTAATGCTTTCAGGGTGCTATTATTGAAGTAACAGTCAATTGGTATTTTATCATCTTGCTGAAATTTTGATAGAAGTCATTATAGTTGTTGGAAACAGTAGTTAAGATGGATATAGAAACTATTTTGTAAGTGTTATATATATATTGCAATACATATCATGGAGTTAGATGTTAGGATAATGGAGGCCAGTTGGGAAGGGCCGTCGGGACTTCGCATGACTGGCACTCCATATTTTATAGGGGAGGGGCTCACTGTGCCAAAGATATGCCAGGACGCACTTAGTAGCGACAAGAGTCAAAATCAGATACTACAACCAACTCTCACCAGACGTGACGACAACTATTGCAGATATCAACATCTTCCCAGGATCTGCCGAAGAAGTGATCGAGATGTCTTTTATTCTTCAAACAACTCTGTCTTTCCATATATATGATAGACCCTTGGATGATACAGGTAGATGTTGCCGTAAACTTCCCGGTATTGGATAATCAGACAAATTATCTGGTGTTTCTTTCTCGTAAATCCTTGAGAGGGCAGTGAAAGCTCCTAGTGACTTACGCCTGCTAGGGGAGGAGGCGGCAGCACCTTGTACGACCAAGCAAGTGACTGAACTTTGGAGCTCAAGTTGCTCCGACAACTGGACCTGACAACTTTCGACTATGTACACTTTGCACTGCCGCTCATGACTAGTGTAATTACCAGTCGGCTATCAAAAGTATTCGCTCAAGTGTTGATCAGGCCTCAAGTATCGTGTAAGAGTTCGGGCCCAGCGTGGAAGAGACCTCTGCTTACTGAGGAAGAAGACGTTTAGAAGATCGTTAAAGATCGCCTTCGTTTTGTGTACAAATCTCCCAAATGATCTGTGAAGACATGGCTTTGTTGGTTGTTTAAAGGATAACTTTAGAATTAGGTACATATCATCAATCATGTCTTTGTCTTAGAGTTGTGGTTTGATCAGCTGTCTCGTACCTAGGATTCTATGTCACTAAGAGGAATTTTCTCTGTGTTGTGAATAGGAAAATAAACCTTACTGGCTATCCACCCTTGGCTCTAGACAGCTGGTTTGGTCGCATTTAGTCTTAGCATCTATGTTCATTTGGAATTTGGACTGATCCCCTTTTGTAGGTGTTAAGAGATAATGACAATAACTTGATGAGTTAAGGTAGTTCTCCATCTCGGTGACTGTTTATGCAACGGAAGTACAAGTACGGTACGTGCATAATACACAAATCTGTTGAATGAGTGAACTACCTGTACTCAGTATGATGTTATTTAGAATTGTGATTGACTCTGGAGTCTGTAGCCTCTTTTCACATGAAGTTGACCGAGTTATTCGTTCAATCTTTCTTACTAGTCATAGGAATATATCATCGAACTTTTCCCAGTGTGATGAGATCTCCAACTCTAGACCTTATCAGGATGTTAGGTGAGTTGATTTTCCTATTCAAAAATAACACAGAGAAGATGAACTTTATTTTGCAGTGCATTTAAGGTCTGGCGTTCTCCGAGCTCCTCACAGATGGCTGTTGTCTTTTATCATGTAACCAGATAGGACTAATGGATAGGGACAACTAATTCCTTCTCTTAGTTAATCCCTGTAGACGTGCTGTAGCGTTACAGCATAGGGTAATATCATCTAAGTTAAGCTAGTCTTTAGTACTGTAACTCAACATTTTTACATGACCACTTATATGAAAGGAATTCGCATAAAGGGGTTTCCTGTTTGAAACAAAAAAAACTGAACAGTTATGCACTGGGTATAAACACAAGTTTGCTGGTCGTGGGGGTTTGGAAGTGATAGCTATCCTATTCATAATGCTGTAGCAGCTGGCCTTGGGGATGTGGACGAGTAAGTGTGACCTTACTCAAACACTCCACTTGATGGCTTTTGGTGAGGTGGCACATTGAGAGTAATGTTACCCTACGCTTTACCAGATCGCTTTGGAGGTGTGGCAAAATCAAATATTGCCTTACACTTCACCAGATGGCCTTGGACTCGTGGCGAATTATGTCTTACCATTATTTTATTCTCCACCAACTCTTTGCGGAGATGTAAAAAAAAAACTATCCCTCACTACTTCAAGCTGCTACTGTGGAGGTGACAGGCGGCCACAGGCTTACATACACTTCAACAGTTGAGTATGATCATGTGGTCACTTAAAGACCAGTAAGCAGTAGACAGTAGAGCCGTTGAGTGTGGTAGTGC
>NW_020869456.1:22500-35000 GCF_003789085.1 Penaeus vannamei
CTTATTCACACGCATCTACATACGTGTGCCCGCGAACACCTGCATATATGTTTTGAAAAGAAATCCATAGTATTCTGATATGGTACTAACTGCAGATGTAGGAGTAAAAAATCTTATCGTTGATGATTGGATTGTTTGTCATATTTAATTAAATCTCCATTATTAGATTTCCTTTTGGTCATTTGCATTTGCTTTTAACTCGGGCTATGCGCTCTGAACAGGAAGTCCCAAGCTATAAACATTAAGACATCATACTTTTGTAACGGGATTCGCTGGGGATTAATTGAAACGCGACGGAGATTCCCTTAGAGTTCTTCGTTTAGTTTCAACGTCTTTGATATCTCTGACCTTTACAACAATTGACAAATGGTAAAGTTTATTAGCAAATATAGTATTTATGAATATCAGAGAGAGAGTATCGATTAGACAATCGTGACAATGGTTTATGTAACATTGCTATGCAGTGAATTTGGAGGCATTAAGTATCAGAGCCAACCCTCAGGGAAAAACTGCTGAATAGATAGCGCATGATGAGAGACACCCACATATGTCAAGGGAAAAAATACAAAACTCAAGTTTCATTTATTAACAACCTAGTGCGTTTCTATTGATACTATTTTCTGCAGTCTCCGTGCTCTTGCACATAATGAAGATTTCCTCTGTAAAGTCTTCAATATACAAACTGCAAGACTGATCTTCGGACAGATGGAGGAAATGTGATGGCACTTCTTAATGATAATTCTTCCAACTTGTATTCATGCCTCAGAAAAGAATTTTTCACGTGGAGCGTAAGTATCGTCTTATCTGTTACCAAATAGCTTCATGGTGTGTTGATGGCGATGTTCTATAGAAGAGTTTCAGACCGCCTTCTTCATTCTCACAGTGGTAACTGTGGTAAGTTTTATTTTTCGAAAGCCATGTTTGGATATCATTATTATGTCAGCCATCTTCAAGATCGCAATGCAGCTATTGGTTAAAAGTTACTTGGTACTGCATCATCCTTACTAATATTGAGTATGAGCGATGTTATCCTTTTGAAATGAAATTAGTTTGCATCGTTGGGTCTCTGTTGCAGCTATTACTGTAATGTAGCGTTTCTTGCTCTGGTAAGTATGCAGTATGCTACAGTTATTTTAGAAATTGCAGTTTCAGCATCTGGGGCAGTAAGTTGTATAAGGCTTCCTTTAACTTTTCTGATTGGGTCTTCCGGGTGCAATCGATTTCAAGTACTCCAGTCTATGCCTCATTGGCCAACACGCCACTTAGGATTAAAGGAAAAAGGCTACCTCTGTTGAATTCTTGCATAAGCTGCAAAGTTCAGCTTATGCAAGATGAACAAATGAATTAGAATTGGCCATAGAGAATGGGTTTGTTTGAAACTGCAGTATCATATTCAAGAAAGGAAACTGAACGACACTGCCCCTTAAAATTTTGAATTTTAGATTTTGATATCAAATTTCAGAATTCTTTTCCCTTTCTCTAGTTTTTTCTATTTCTCTAGACATTTTCCAAAACACAACAGTTCTGGATTCAATTAGGGTACAAGGAGTGTCACTTACACCCAGGATGTCCTCAGAACTTTGTACCCATCTTGAGTAAAGCACCAAACCCTGGTCTTGTCTTTTATCGTTGCATATGATCTGTGACAAGTCAGTCATCTGGCTTTCCCATTTGCTAGAATGCCTGCACAGTTAAAATATTGGAAATGATGGAAATGTTAGTATTTGACTGAGAGTTTGAGGATCTCTTATACACCATGGTTACGATCATCAGAAAGCATTTCTTTCCGGGGTCCTAGCTCAACTAATCTTTGCAATGTTCACCAACTACAGCGTTTTCTGCTCTAATGATCTCTGGTAGTTTTTCTAGCCATACATGCTTAGTATATTTTCATTTGTAAAGATAAGTGTCATTACTATCCTCTCTTTCAAATAAAAGGGATCAAATATACAATGTATGTTCATATTGAGAAACTGTTGAGATACAAAACAATTATAATGAAATTCTGAATTCATCCCATGGTGATCCTTTCTTGCAATCCGCTGCTATGCCTCCACTCACCCTCATTTATTGTTAAGAAAGTGTGCAAATTTCACACAGGGTAAGTACAAGACATACCAACCTGTAAAGGAAGATGGTGAACAATAATGCCAATTTGATGTCTTTGCTGACAGCCAGGGTACATTTATAGATTTTCTGTATTTTGCTAGGACTACTTGGTATCAAGAAATATCTCATACTGATTTTTTTAAGTTCTTCAAGCAAGGAATCAGTCTTTTTACTGGATACCATCACATTGGGATTTCTTTTTATAACAAGGGTGACTGACAAGCTATACCATACAGTACCATTAATTATTCATTTGGAGAGTTGAAAACTATTTTCCTAGTTTATGCACATGCAATATAGACTTTGAAAAGCAAGAAGAGATAAGCATGGCACCATCTGACACTATGAGAGCATTGCTGGGACATTTAACAAAAACCTAAAGGTGGTTGTAGCTGGCCACCTCCTCATCATTTATATATCATCATATTACTGTTATTATTATTCTCATATTATGGCATATCTATAGTCTCTTTACATTATTATCAGTGTATTGGATAATATACTACTCAATATATATCAGGTGTGGTCTTTGAGACAATGCTAAATTCATATAATCATAATGTGCAGAGAAGTGTTGTAGCTAGGTATCTACGAAAGGTATAGCTGAGGGGGGCACTGGAAAAGAGGAGCTAAGGAGAATACTGATGCTACAGGCAGGTTATTAAGGTATATTCTAACACCAAATCAGATGTGGATATTAGGGCATTATCCAGTCAATATTAGCATAATATCAAGTAAAACAATATGTACGGTAATTTAATACATTGTGATTAAATGGAATGGAAATTACAGTGGAAGGCGCACTGATTTCCCATGTGGGATGCGTGCCCGTATACTCCCAATAGCTACACCACTGCCTGGAAGGTATCATTCAGTGAGGTATATTGGCTTCGTGACAAGCATTATATTTTATGTTATATTATTACAGATTTTAGTATTTTTTCATTGGAAGACTTCTGTATGAATACTAGGTAAAATAAAATCCAATTTCAAGCAAATTTTTATTTAATCAAGCATCAAGAAAATATATAAACATTAATTAAACTATGCATATAACCTATAAATATCAAAACAACACCATCCTAATGCATGAAGCAACACTCTGTATTATATGAATTAACAATATATGGGAACTAATTATAGAGACACATGGAGTAGGATACTATAACTATCAAGTATAGAGTACAATACAACATGCAATAACTACATTTGCATGAGCACATCTTGGGTGATAGCAGTAAACTATGTAGGACAACACTTCACTACATATTAAAGATGTACAGTATGCATAGCAGTCATGTTTTAGTGAGTTGAAAACAGAATATTATTCATAGTATTATAATTTTATTCCTGACATGATCTTTGCAACAAGTAATCTGCTTTCATCCACTTAAACACATATATTTCGTCATGTAAGCTACAGCACAGTCTATATAAGCTCCTTCACAACAGCTCTGAATTTATCTAATCAATGCAGTAACTGAAAACTACAAAAAGGAGTAATTTTAACAAAAGAAAAAGTACAACCAAGAAAATGAAATACTAAATAAAATAAACTAAATAGAATATCAAGAGAGCAACAACAAACATAGACAAAACTAACACAGCAGAAAGTTTCTGTGTGTTTAAATGATGAGGCTTGATGACTTCTTCTGGAAAAAAGAGAGTGGTCGATTCCTCCTTTGTCTCTCTGAGTGTGGGGTTAAAACTGAGTGACTTGCCCTATCCTCCACTGAGGAAAACTCACCATCTGGTCTTTGCGTGTATGGATTTATGAAAGTTACAGACTCTGAAAGTCTCTGTGCCCTGTATGGAACAGGTTTAGACATCTCATAATATCTTCCTGACATTCTACTTGGCTCTGGTAGATCCTTCCACGGAACAGGTGGTCTTCCTGGCCTTGATGGATATGAATCACGTCTTGTCGATGGACCAGGCACAGCAGGGTCATCAATCTCAGGAACAGGTGGTAGAGGCATCTGTGGCGGTGGTGGAAGATTAAGCATTGAGGAGCGATTCATTTGATACAACCCTGTTGGGGGATCCAGATGATAACTAAAACCCAGTTTCTTCCCCCTGTTTATGTTATCCATTTTCAGTAAAACTGGATTCACAGTTTCCTCCCGTGACTGACTTCTCAACGAATATGGATCGTACTGCCACTGTCTGCCTTCTCTTGCCATAGCTTTATGTATCTCTTGAGATACAGGGGTAAACCTTTTCTGCTGCCAGAATTCCTTCTCCATCCCAGAATGGCTGGTTTGGAAGATCTTTGGCATAGGAAACTCAACATCATGTTGCCTGACATTCTTTTGAGCAAGTTTATGGTGACTCTTAGCATGGCTGGTCAGGAGGGCTACTATAGATGGCACCCTCCCCTGGTACTTTTTGAAACCTGATTTTGTGGGCTGATACACCCCTGACACACTGACAGGTCCTCTTGAAGTAGGGTATGACAGGCGCCCGTCTGGTCGCTCACGCATAACACTTTCCCTAGAAACCAGGGTGTCTTCATACTCATCTTGGGCTCTTCATTTCTTGAATATAAGAACTCCGGGCTACTCCACATCGCATGTCGTCTGATTCGGTCATCAACAGTCCAAACTGTGAGACAATTTTCCGGGAGCTGCTGTGGCTTACACAGAAGAGCCATAGAAAAGTTGACGTCGGTTTGGTAACACATTGAATTAATAATAGTTTTCTGAGTACTAAAAAAGTTTGGAGGTTCATTGAATACAACATTGCGAGGAACATAACAAATAACTGTATTGCCTACATCCACTTCTTTAACAAACGAGCTTAAGGGATCTGCATACTTTGTTGTGATAACAATCCTGCTGGTCTGTGGAGCTGGCTGCTGCAGACTTGTTGTACATGCCGGGTCTGGGATTGCAGATGGTTGCTCTTCTGGAAGACTTAATCTCCGGTGAAGCCCACTGCTATCTAAGGGATATTGTGTGCTTGTTTGGGATGTCTGGAGCCATGAGTCACTGGCTTGGTGTGTGTGGGACGAACGTGAGGGTGTTTCTGCAAGTGTTGATGTATGTTCGTGGAGTGGTGTGTCTAGTGCACGGATGGTGGCGTAGCCCGGATCTCTTCACATGCCGGTCATGCTGGAGCGCCTCAGACCCCGTTCTATACGATCCATCTCCCACAGTACCTAAAGAAAAACAAATAATAAATAATTTCTTAATATATGAAAAAGTCACCTACATTGCAAAATACACTGGCAATTTTTTTTTTTTTTTACTTTAGTGCTGAACATCTACTACTGTTTCACAGAAATTACTTCTATAACCAAAGCTCACCTCAAGCACACATCCTGTACTCCATGCCTGGGCTGGATTGGAATCTTTACAGTGTGCACCATTAGTATTAGTTAGCTCAGGTAGTGATCGCCAGGCATCAGATAGAACATGGGTCAGGTGAGGAGCAAGGAGTGATTTCACGTGACCCATAGTGCGACCCAATTCTTCGAAGCCTCCAACCTTGGGAGCAATAGCTAACTGGGCACGAAGAAGCCATCCCACTGGCCATACCCATTCCTGAAAAAATTGGACAATTGTGTTACTTAAATATACCTTTACTACTGTCTTGTCTTTTCTCTTTTTTTCAAAGAAATGTGACATAATAACTTGTACATATATAAGAAATGAAATTGTATTTCTTATTGTAGCTGATTCCTTTGTATGAGAATAAAACATTTGAATGAGCAGAATTGTAGTTTTATAAGCTATTGTTAATTTCAACTTACTGGTCCTTGATGATAGTTGTATCCCCGGGCAATCTTAGGGTCTGCTGAATCATTTGAATTGTCGTAGTCACCATTATATGCCCAGTCACTGGGATCCAGTGTCTTTATTCCAAGTGGACCTAACAGGATCTTCTCTGCATTTTTCAAGGCTATCCACGCATGTTTAGGAGTGAACATCTCTGGGGCCTGGAACAACATATTGTTTTATCATACCTGTGCCACTGCTGAAAAGACCCTATAAAATGCAAATTATATCTTTTGAACCTAATTCTAGAGTAACTCACCACAGCAACTGCAACAGGGAAATTGCAACGCAGTTGGTAATCTGCCCAGAACTGAGAGGCATCATATGAGTCTTTGTAAATGCCCCTTCGGTTGATAAGCTCTGGCTTGGGTTCCCTGTCAGGAATTGGATTTTCATCTATCCAGTAGTACTTCTCAAAGTTCTCTTGAATTTTCTTTTCCCAGAATTCATATGTCCACTTCGTGACATTACCTGAAAAATGAGAGTAAGTTAATGATATAAAAATATAAACAAAACAGAAATTGTTAATTCTCAAATTGACATCAATCCTGACAATTCATTCCACCAACAAGAATTGTACCTGTGTCATCGTATCTTTCTACACTGTTGTATTTGAATTTGTCTTCACGATACATCTGACCCAGGAAGCGAAGAGCAGATTTGCAAAGGCCTACAATTTCTACAGCACTACCATCTCTTGGTGTTGCTGGTTTGCCTTTGATTCCTGCCAGCTCACTCGATCCCATTTTGTCCATCCACGTACCGCAGTTGTGAACCGTTCCACCATACACAAAACCTTGAAAAGATGGTTTCTGTTTATCATTCAAGACTCAGATATATCCTGCCACATATGGCTAAATCACATGCAGACTACTTTTTGATTTCTATATTTTAATGTCTACTGTTAGGCTTTCGTATACATATGCAAGAGTCACTGTTATACCTGTTTCCATACTGACTCCAATCTCGTTGTTGAAACCTTCATCGCACATCTCCCTGTCAATCTGGTAACCAGCATTCCTCTCACGGAACTTTACTCCCTGGAAGTGGCGCTGCAGGGTCTCCTGAATCACATCCTCTAACAACTGATCCTGAAAGGGACAAAAATGATTTGTAAAATAATGGATAATATCTGGTATTCTGATATCTTATCAGTTAAGAGAAAATTTCAGATGGGACTGAGGTTTGAGAGTCATCACTTTGATACAAGTGTTGGACACATAATAAAGGCAAGTTATTCCTATTCCAGACATTCTTTCCTTGATAATTGCATATAAAAACTACAAGAACACTAACACACGGAATCTATTCCTGAGCATGCTTTGACAACATTCATGAAAATACTTTCCACTCTAATACACTTACATGTCTGCCTGGTTCTTGAGGTGGTGAGTCATCAGAGGGGAAGAGACGAGACACTTTGTCCCTGAAGATGCGATTGCCATCAGGAACAATTGCCACATACCTGGAAACACAATTATTTTTTTAATCAACAGTTTAACAGTAATGTTTATAGTTTCACAAACCAAGAGGACAATTGTGAAAAAGACAATTTCAGTTCACATTTAGATAAGCTTCAGAAAAAGAACAGCACTAAAAAATAATACTATCAATATGATTTTCTAATATTTTGTGCCTAGTATACATGACTTAGCACCATGATCAGCTCCATCTTGCAGGTATTACCACTCTCTACACATTAAAAATCAAAATCAATGAACTAACCTTTGGATGGACTGGAGCCACCACCAGACAGAATCTCTACAATTGAATCGGGCCTTAGAACCTCCATCCAAAAGGTTGGGTATGAGGCCATGACGCATTGTGCTCGCAAATGCCAAGATAATCCATCTGTTAAATGTAAATTAATATTCATAAAATGCAGAAGTGAAAGTTATAAGAGTTGATATTGAAATTTCATGATGCAATCTTTTTAATTTGTTGTACATTAAAAGTTACAATCTAGTTTTTGAAAAAAAAATTCTCCAAATAACTTACCTTGCCTCATCATATCTTCCAGTGATGAGAAGATTGCCAGGAAGGGCAATAAATGTGTCTCGACCCCAGTTGCGCATGTAACCCACAGAGAAATGCGGTAAACCTAGAAAATATGCAAATTACATTACTCCAGAATCATAAAAACATGTGAAATATCATCACAATAGTTCATCAAACACAATCATATTTCTAACATCATCACTCTTAAAATTTTGCTTACCAGCAGCAATAGTAACAGACATCTGTTTTGTTGAACCTGAACCGTCTGTAAATGATGGAGGTTGAGGTGAAGACAGGTTGGGAGACAGAGGCGGCATCACTGCAGACTTGACAATGCCACAGAACTGTACTGAGCACAGACTCAGAGCCTTGGCAAAGTCTGACCCTTGAGAAATAAACCTGTTTGGAAACAAAATACATCATGAAGCTTCAAAATAACAAAGCTATTCTTTTTCATGAATCTGGACTAAATATTCAGAGTAAATTCTGACAACATATGACATCACAACTAAAAATAACATCATGATCACTATTTATGCACATCTTCATACTTACTCTCCCATTAAAGACCAAGCCCGGTTGATAAGAGTGAGGTATACACTTGTCACAATGGAATCAAAGTAAGCTGGAATGAGGTATCTGGGAACTTCCTTCAGCCAGTTGAATATATCCTGGAAGATGAAAAGAAATAATGAATATGGTTGTTCTACAAAATTACAATTAAATACTCTGAAAGACAAAAAAAGAAAGAAAGAAAGAAAGGAAAAAAAAAAAAAGCAAAACAACTTCCCTAATATATTGTCTCATATTTCATTATTGGCATGTAAATTTATGTGTGCAATCATATGAAGTATTGGCTTATGGTAATGCTTACTTCGAACCACTTGGCAAGTCTCTGGGTTGCTGGTTCGTGTTTAAGACGTGTGACAATATACTCAGGCATCCAATCACCATCACGGAGGTTACAACACAGAGGATGTCCAAGGTCATTGTGCACACGAATCTCACTCAGCACAGAAATCACTCCTGAAATGTCATCAGTATTCATTATTTCAAAATACTCTTTAAAATTATATGTAATTTTCTCAAAAACTAAGAAAAAAAGGTAATCTATGATCAAAATTACACAGCAAATATTAAATCAGTGATTTACCTTGAAGACCACAGTAGGGTAATGAGCCATAGTTGGGGATTGCATAAGTTCCTCCTCCATGGCCTTCATCTTTCTCCTCTTCGTCACAGCGATACAGCACACGGTTCAGGTCGGAAAGGCTTAGTGAGTTCACAATATCCATCAGCTCAACATTGTGAGTAGTGACTTCTGAGATTCTTGACTGTAAATAAATTAAAATCACAATCAGATTGATTACTTGCCTGTTACTGTTTTGTGAACATTTGACTAATTGTCTTAAATATCATGACTTACAGTTTGGTAAAACTTACAGTTGACATATCCTTGATTAGCACAGAATAAAAGATAGAAGTTTAGAATTTGATTATTTTTGTCTCATTTTTTACAAATTCATCATCACATATGCTCATTAACAAATATAATATTTAAATCAGTAATATTAACATTTCATTAATTAACAACTGATGTAGTAAACAAAAAATATTAAACCCATTACTTACTTTGTAACCAAATTCTGACAAAACTCCACGAATTTATTCACTGCAGTCTGAGCACGAGGAAGAAGACTTAGTCTGAAAGAATAAGAAAATTAAGTGAAATCAATAACATGAATAAAAAATACATGTTGCTTTTACATTAGCCAGTAATATCTGAAACATCAAGCAGCGCTTGTATTGTCTGACATTTATACCAAAATCATCACTGATGCTACTACCTACTGATACTGGATTAAAATAATAAATAAATACTCTTTCCACCCACCCAGATCTGCCTGAATAATATGCTTACAAATTTGAATGAGTTTATTACCTGAATGCAATAACTGAACCAGGTGCAAATTCAGATGTGTACTGGCACTCAGTTTCATCTGCATCCTCAGGTGAAGTAAGTCGGACAAGTGAAGATTCACTTGGTCTGATGTTCTCTTTCACCTCAGCAATGATGCTATTCAGACCGTTAATGAATTCTGAGTCATTATTGAAGAAGCCTGGATATGACTTATCATCTTCCCTGGAAATAAAGTAAATACGATTAGCATGTAATAAAGATTAGATCATAATACACATTTTTATCCCTATTTTTTTCATGAATGAAGATAAATATACATTATCTACAGAAAATAAAAAAAAACTTGAAACTCACCCTGATGTTTTTCCCTTCACTTGCATCTCAAAGATGATCTCCTCAAGGTGTCCCTGTACTTTCAGTGGCCTGATGTGAGATTCACGAGCCTCTGCTGGAGGTCGGAAGGAAGTGTAGGCAACCAATACAACACTCTGATGCGTAACAGGATTGTGACGTGTTACTGTAACCACGTGCTCTGTCACCTGATCCACAAATACCTGTTGGAATAAAATACTAATTAGATATTGCACATATATGTATAGAGTTGACATAACTTTGCAAAAAGATGAACCAATTCTTCAATTGGCTAAAAAGTAATTTGGACATCAAAAATGTAATAACAGAAAACAAAATTTGTTAACTTATAGTGAAGGTTACAAAATATTTCTCTGATTTATTTGGCAAAGGAGGAAAATTTACATTCTTCATAGATTACCTGATTATAGCCATTAGCTCCAAGCTCAAAATGAAGCTTGTTCAACAACCTCTTACAACGGACAATGCCTGAGCTCTCATTACATTCTCCTCTTGTTGGCTCAGCATCTGTCCAAGCCTGATATACACGCGTTTCATCTACAACGTGAATCTGTAAATAAGAGTAAAGAATTAATAATGTACTGGCAAATCACACAAATAACCATAACTAGTCATGTAGCAGATAATGTCAATGAATTAACTTTTAACCATAAAAATATTATACTTACATGATGTGGCACTAACTCATCATAGCCTCTTGTTGACCCAGAAGCACAACATGCCATGCTGACAAGGGCTGTTGAGGGTAACATATCCCAAGCAGTTCGCACCTCTGCAGGGCTGCGGTTGTCATGTGTTAGGTCCAAGAAAATGGCATGAGCAATGCATGGTACCATAGGCCGTACAGGGGGAAGCAGGAACGCTCCCACAGGTTCACCTCCATAACGATACACAAGCCTTCCCTCTTCATGTGAGTTTGGTGCTGACATGGCCTCTGTGAAGAATCATAGTACCTTTGTCAATACTGATACTGGAACATCCATATTCAAACCCCTTCCAAACTTAATAATATTAAATATCTACATATGTGTCTCAGTTGTCTCTATCTATGTGCATGATTTTATTAATGGTGAAAAGATGTGTTTAAACAAAAATAAACACAGAAACTGATCTAACCTCTAATCAATGAATTGATGCCCAGACGGTTGACAAAAACATTGTCTGTAATATCAGAATTAGTGAAGAGCTCTGCAATTACGTACAAGTCAGGCCTGACTTTCCTTGCAGCATCCAACATGTACTGAAACAAGAAAGAAAAAATTGTAAGTTCTTCCATTCACATACTTAAAAAAAAAAAAACATTAAACCAAAAAATATTGAAATACATTGAAATAGCTTTCCTTAAATAAAGCAACAAAACTTATATATAAAGCCCTACAATTAGCAAGGAAAACACATAATTCAATGTGGAACAAGAAAAATAAATTTTCTAAATTGCCGCACAGACCTCTGCAACATGAATCGGGGTAGAATGGCAGTTGTCCAAGCGGATGCCATGGAAGATGCGAGCTGTATATTCACAGTAACGTTTCATGTGATCCAAAGGTATGGGCTGTCTTCAGGCTTGTCACCATACCTGTCAAATAAAAGAAAATTAGAGTAATGTTTTACTTTCTTCCCTCTCTTCTATTCAAACTGATTTCCAAAGAATGTTGTTAGGTGCATGAACAGCAAGAGCAGGTAAGCACTCTTTCCTAAATGCCTAATTGAGTTTTGCACTTTGTCAGTACTCTAAATCACAAATGGAGGTGCTACATTTATGCAGACTTTGAGTATACAAGCATTTTCTCTCCCTGATTTTAATCAAAGGGAAAAGACAAGATTTACATGATTGAGTACCTGAGTGTTATCGAACCCCCTTAAATAGGAAAATAAGGAGTTTGGCAGCTAGAACTCTGTTCTTAACAAATTTATCTAATACACTATTTTCTTTGAACTCACCTGAGCTTCACACTGTCACCCATGCAACCAACTCCCTTCGTAGGTAGACATAGCAGTCTGATCTCGCAAAGTTATTCAGTGGATCATCACCCATGACCCATCCATTATGTGCCATCAAGTAGCAACCCTTATCGCCAAACATAAGGGCCTCTTCTCCTCCAGGGAAGCGTCTTCTCCGTAATGAGTGAAGTACCTAGATGGGATACGATACTCAATATCATTATTTGTCAATGAGCATTACAAGTCATAAAGGAAATATCCATTATTTTTTTCCTTATTTGAAGATGCTAGAAATGTGTTGAACATATATGACTTACGGTGGTACTAGTGGGTAGTCTCTGGAAACCTCTGCAATCATAGGCCCATCTGGTTGAAGTCGC
>NW_020869456.1:40000-45000 GCF_003789085.1 Penaeus vannamei
CTCTGAGGGGAAAATATTAATTTGCTTCAGTCAAAAATTTTCAGTGTGGTCTCCATAATTAATGATTTAAAGATTAAAGACTATAAAAACAATTGAGCCCTAAATAAACTCTAAAGAACAAGTTACAGGTACTCCCTTATTGGCTTTTATAGCCTTATAAGCAATATATGAAAATTTGCCTATCAAAACAAAACAAACCAATAATTTTGGATCTTAGATATTGGCTCACATCAGTAAAAAAGAAGAAATTGTCACATACCCATCATCATAGGTGAAATAGAAATGGAAAGCTCCTGCTGAAATGATGACTACTTCAACATAGAGGGCTGTATCATCACCCTTATTGCGAGAGTCACTCTTCCATTGGAGACGTCTATAACGGTTACGGGTGAAACCCTCTCCTAGGTCCTCTGGGTGGTTGGTGAACACACTGACGGACTTCCCCAGCAGAGATGGGCCGGGACGGAGCTGAAGTACCCACCCTGAATGATAAAAAAGGATGATTACTGAAGATAGCACTTCTGCTTGGTAAGCCAGAAAAATATTCAATTCCACATCTGATCTTATGAAATACAGATAAAAAGCATCAATGACAGATCTGAAACGATATTCAAACAAAATCAATTGTTATGTTTCATACCTTTTTGTAGACGGAAGAGTGTAGAGTCCATGTGGTCACCATGGTTGAGGGTGAGCACACGAACCTGCGGCTGCTGCTGGCTGAAGCTCATGCCAGGTCCACCTCCCATCTTGGGTAAGCTCAGTCCCTGCAGAAGACATTTTGTTGCTTTCAATGGATAAAGACATTCAAATTGATATTCTAGTAAGATTTATTGCCACTCAAATTGCTTGCAAAACCTTTATTAACTGAGAAAACTTGTCAACCCTTCCTTCTAGTACAGACCTTCAAACACTCATACTTCTCACGCACCACTCATAAATAAAACAGACTCCCACGACACATTATACACGCAGACAAGAGACACCTTCCACAAAATTACACTAATGCATCTCAGAATCCACACATAAAACACTAAGACTTGGCTTCCTTTACTCCCAACAACCAACTGTCCCATTAGCGTGATATTTGCTAACCTTTAGCGCCCTACGCTTCAAACCATTGAGATCAGATTGAGAAACCTAAAATCTTGTATGTTTCTACCAATCCTGACCCACTCCACCTAACCTCATTCCCCAGCACACCATGCCCCTGCCCCTAACCACTCCAAAAAAGGAGTCCACAAATTTTTGAGTGAACAATGGAACAAGATATCAACCAACCAACCAACCACCAGACAAACCTTCGGGTCAGATCCCATAGTCCCATTGACCGAGTTGGTCATAGGAGACATATGATCAGAGGTGTACATCTGCTGGCTCTGAGGCCCCTGGGTCACCACCCCGGCTCCGTCCTGCACGCCCATCTTGAAGAAGTTGGCCAGCTTCCTGAAGGGGTGAATTTATGCTACATTTAACCAGTGAACTCCAAGAACATTTCTTTGACTTGTTGGAGATATTCAGAATTCCTGTTTTTTTCTTTTTCTTTTTCTTTTTTTAGTTTAAGGAATAAATGGCATTGCAATGATTTAAAAATAAAGGAAAGATGTATTACTTATATTTGTTCATGGGTAATCATAATAAAAGAAATAAAAAACTAAAGATACTTTGATGGGTGAGTTCTAGTAGAAACAGAAAAGGGAACTTGTCACACAAATGGGGAAGAAATTATATTCTAAAAAATCAAACAGAACATAAGTCACACGCAGATTTAGGAGTAAATAATAAATTAATAGTGAATTGTAGTCTATGTGTGGGTGCGTGGGTGAATTATGAGCTCGATGGTATGAGTGAATGAGTAGATAGATGATACTTGTATTAGAAATTATGATAACATTTAAAAAACAAATAAGTAATAAAAAAGATACTGTAAACGGTTAGTATACAAATCAAATTGCGTGGGCGTCAACTGAATACTGTTAAAAAGGGGAAAAATAATAGGGGTGGGAAAAATCAAACGTAGTAGATATATAAACTTATTTATCTTGTTTCTATTTATTCAAAGAAAAACTCGCAAAAAATAATCAGCATTTAATAATCCATATGTTATTTAATTAACCATTCGCTAAGACCGCAACGAGCAGCAACTACCTGTCAAAATATTGCCGATACACAAAATTACAGTGCAAAGATAAGCGCGGGAGCACGCGAGCAAGTTAAAGAAAACGTGTGGCATGCTCGCCCTCCACAGTACGCGAGGGCGACGCAGACGAAGAGGTCACGCGGTTGGCTCACTCAGCACACGCCGGGCCACCTCGTGTAGGAGGTCACCTGTACGACTGATTCCACTCTTTCTGGCCGCTGTCCTTTTCCTTCGCCGAGCCGTACGCGTAGATTCGCCGAACGGGCTGCTGAGCCGACTTCTGGAGCATCTGTTCTTCGTAGCACGAACTCAAGGGCCGACCCGATGCCTTCTGGCCGTTTCTTCTGCGCCCGCCGGCAGGAGCGGCTTCTTTCCGTCCACCTACCTCCATCCCCTCCTTGCCTTCACACACTCCCTCACTCATGCTTGGAGAAAGGATCTGTTTGTCAGGCGGGTCGTCTCTATTAGGATGCAACTATTTCACATGAAAATGTGTATTTTTAAATAATTTACTACTTGTAAGATAACTGCGATGCCCAACGAAATGATAACGCATTCGAATGATCCCTTAATTAAGACCTAAAAATGACCCCGTAGTATATCTGTCACCCATGAAAAAAAGAGCTTCCGGTCGGGCATGATCAAATTGCTTGCAATGTTGCACTTGGACTGCACCTACCAGCTTCTCCAACTGGTTTATCACCTCGAAGCGCCACCTGATACCATTTCCTGAGCCGCGTCCGTGGTATCTCCCCGCTCTATTATCAGCATTTCCCAAGAGAAACTTCCCGTGACGGTTCGGTTCGTTCTCCGCCCGATTACGTGACGAGATGCAGCAACCACTCTCGTGTGTAACTGGAGCACGAAAATACTAACAGCGCATTTTCCCTTAACGTGTACATCTACCAGATAGTGTTACGTCTATAATCAACGGGGTACACACAGCCAGTTTGTTGAAATTGTACGAAGCCCGACCCAATGAATATTCACATAAAAGGACATACATAAACACAGAAATAAATGCAAGTCTGTCTGATATCTGATAGATAGACATTTATCTACCTATCTGACCGGTAGATGTGCATATCTAGACTGACAGCTATGCATTATTTCTGTGCATATGCATGTCCGTAAAATGAATATTCATTGGGTCGGGCCGCGCATAAATTCAACAAACCAGCCGACAGCTAGTAATTAGAATTGTCATCTCACGTTTTTTTAGCAATAGAAGACCAAATTATTGTAATTAAGATTATCATTGTTGTAGTTCTTAAGAATTTTACACTGTGTTGGCAGCAAATAGATTATTGACAGTTTTTCACCACAGCAAGAAATAATCGGAATCGGTACGTGATGCACCTTTTCGGATCGCTCCCGGCCATCAACTCAAACCATCTATCAACAATAGATTATCACGAGAAAAAAGAAAATCAAATTCTTACACGGGCGTTACTTTCTTCACTCTGATCACACCAAACATGACAGTGTCACTGGCGCTCGATTTCCCAGCACCGGTCTTCGTGAAGGCAGTCATGCAACTTCGGCCTAACCTTGCTGCATTTTTTTAAAGTTGAAAACAAAATCATTGCACTGATCCATTCCTTACAAAACCTACTTTCTATTGACGCGTGGACGTTACAAATGCTATGCGTCCCATGCATTTTAGGAAAAATCGATCAAACGCGAGAGAACCCGAGAGAGGACTTACTTGAGGAACGCAGCCAGCCACACTAACAATACTTCGAGAAATTTCATCCTCGTCTCACAAACGCAAATTCTACAACGCTAAAACGCTGATGATCCATGAACGTCTAAGATCCGTGTGTCATGATGGATAACGTGCGTCCCCACTGCCATGGCAAGTCCGCCCTACCCTGCCCAGACGAGGACCAGCACTTCTGAATATCCGCTGCCTTTCGCTCGATTTGTTTATGTTTCGTCTGAGCAGTCACGGTCAGGAATCTCTCGCTGCTTGCTATCTTCAAATCAACCCGCAGAGATAAAACTGATTGGGTAATTTCGTAAACGACAAAGTCACGACTAGATTTTAATGTATAAACAAAGTCTACCACTAAACTGACATCGATGGAATAGGAATTAGTCGATTTTCGCAGTGCCGGTGATAAGACGCGATTGTTGCCGGGTGGGGAAGACTGGCCAAAGTCACCTTAGGCCCCATGGGTTGGCGTTGCCCCCTCCCCCACAACCACTTCATGCACTTGCATAGCCATTGCACAATGCTTCGTTTAAACTAGGATTACTTCGCTGAGCATAAGATATGTGCGATAAGTAGTGCAGAAAGACATCATCTGCGAGGTCAGACTAGGTTAAATCGCGTTTGTACTTATTGTTGTGATCAGATAAGAAGGTCAGCGAATTTTCTAATCACTCACATCTTACAATCAAAGAGATTACTTATCTAAAGCTATCTTGATCATCCTGAGGTGAATAACCCTTGCTGAGCCCTGTTGTCAGCTGGCCGGAGCAAGACACTATAGCAGTGTAGGGTTGTGACCGGCTGCTGGACCAGCTTAGCAACACGGGAGGAAACTTCCTAATTTGGGGCCCCGACTGAGCCTGGCCTGCGAGCTCCGTCTACTACCGCTATCACACTCGACACGACACGAGTCTTGGGACGCGTCGGGCCTCACGCACACGGGCAAGGTCAGCGCAAAGGCCGCGGCACTGTGCCCGAGGCGGCGCATGCCCTCTCGCGGGCGGTTCACGTACAGGAGCGATGACGAACCCTTAACTCATTTCTTATTATTAGACCTAAATGTCATCCAACGACTGAGTCATGCTTGTCTTTTTTCTTGATCTCCGTATCCAACTTTTATGAAGTCATCGCCACTTTCGTTCT
>NW_020869456.1:55000-57500 GCF_003789085.1 Penaeus vannamei
GCCGCCTTGGGGATCTGCGATAACTTAGGCATCGTGAAGGCGCTTGCTAATAGCTTCGAGACACTTACGAATTATAATCACAGCAGATAACACAGAGCAATAACTTTCCAGATTTATTCCCGCTTTCCTTGTCACTTGTCAATGGCACTAGATGGAGAAGCCAGAATAACTATCTTGGCATATGCCGCCACGTGCAGATGACAGTAACTTCCCAAGTGGTGTCACGGACAGGGCTTCTTGTTGCAGGCTGAGTTAGCGACTCCCAGGTGTGACCAGCAACAGGAAGCTGGGTAGGAGCTTTCCCGGCACACTGACCTGCCATCAGGAGCCAAGCAGGGCGACCGCAGGCTGTTCTTGTTGGCACCCCCTGTTTGCCAGCAACACTGCACAGCCGGGAGGTTCTGTACACGTGCTTACTGTACAGCCATTCTGTACATTTATTCGGGCTATGATTGGACTGCAGTAGCCAGCTAGGTGAACGCTCTTTCGAAAATATAGCCATCAATTCCTTTCACGGAGCAAAGAACAACATCATTCTGATGTAGCGGAAATGTATGTATATATGCACATATGTAAGCATGTCCATGTGTGTATAAATATGTATTTAAATAAACATACGTATGCATATATATATATATATATATATATATATATATATATATATATATTTATTTATTTATCATATCTATACATTATATATACACATACACTATATACATGTGTGTGTGTGTGTGTGTGTGTGTGTGTGTGTGTGTGTGTGTGTGTGTGTGGTGTGTGTGTGTGTGTGTGTGTGTGTGTGTGTGGAAAGAGGGAAAGAGGGAGGGAGGGAGTGAGGAGGGAGGGAGGGAGGGAGGGAGGGAGGGGATGGGGGGAGGGAGGGAGGGGGATGGGGGGAGGAGGGAGGGGGATGGGGGGGGAGGGAGGAGGGGGATGGGGGAGGGAGGGGAGGGGGGAGGAGGGAGGGGGGAGGGGGGGGGGGAGAGAGAAGAGAGAGAGAGAGAGAGAAGAGAGAGAGAGAGAGGAGAGAGAGAGAGAGAGAGAGAGAGAGAAGAGAGAGAGAGAGAGAGAGAGAGAGAGGAGAGGAGAGGAGAGAGTGTGTGTGACATGAGACACGGAGAACGAGGAGCGCTGAAGGGAGGGGGGGGGGAGACCGTGACCACGGCCAGGCCGCGCGATCGCAAGGCGTCCGAGGCACGCGCCCTTCCCGACCTTCATACTCCCCGTTTTCCTCAACCACATTCGCATTCTGCCACCCCTTCCCCCGCCCCGCCCCCCGCCGCCCGCCACCCTTCATAGAAAATAGGAGTAGGGAAAGAGAAACGGAAATGCGCTTGACCAAGGTGACGGCCGACTTCCCTCACCTTGGACGGGATAGCAACGCCGACGGAAAGAGGGGCGAATTCTAAATCAAGTTCCCATGGCGGCCGTTCCCCTCGCTGTCGCTGGCTTCCGAACACAGCGCCGCGACGTCCATTGGCGATGATAATCATTAGGGTCAACCGAGAGACAATCAACAGAATTATCATGAAAAGAGTAAGGTTGGCACTCGCCTGCTTTCTCCTTGCACTCTCATTATGAAGTAAATGTATAATTCTATCTGATGATTTGTTGAAGGTTATATTCAAATCATGGTGAAAACTACATTCATAGCTATATATAACACACAAACTCCACGCATACATACACACACATATATCTATGTGCATATGTATATAAATATAAATATATATATAATATATATATATATATTATATATATATATATATATATATATATATATATAAGCACACACACACACACACACACACACACACACATCACACACACACACACACACAACACACACACCACACACACACACACACACACACACACATATATATATGTATATATATATATATATATAATTATATATATATATATGTGTGTGTATATACACATACACACACACACATACATACATGAATAAACACACAAACACATATACATACATGAATAAACACACACACCACACACACATATATATAAATGCACACATATATTGTACATACATGTATATATGTCTGTATACATATATACATGCATGAAAATATACGTTTCTATGTATGTTCATATATATCTATGTGTGTACTTATGTACGGAGATCTTTTAAGTTTGTACGTATATATTTGTATGTACGTAAGTATGAATGTAAGAATGTACTTATGTATGTATGTACGAAGTATGAAAGTAAGAATGTACTTATGTATGTATGTACGTAAGTATGAATGTAAGAATGTACTTATGTATGTAAGTGCATGTGCACGTGTATGTGCGTGTGTATGTACGTGTGTATGTATGTGTATGTGTGTGTGTATGTATGTATGTATGTATGTATGTTGTATGTATGCATGATATGTATGTATGTATATATATGTATGTAATGTAAATAAACCGGGTAAGGGTATTTGACCTGGCGAAGTCGGATACATTCATACAGAGGAGTACATAGCCTAGCTAC
>NW_020869456.1:59685-72185 GCF_003789085.1 Penaeus vannamei
TTTCGTTTTGCGTCTTCTTCCTCTTTGTTTATTGATTGTTCCGTCGCCTGTGTCGACTTTTTCTTTCTTGATTGTTTGTTTGTGTGTTGTTTGTTTGGTTGGTTGAGGTGGCGCCTGTGTGGTTGGATTTTTTGATCTCCTCTTTCTCTCCTTCTCTTTTCTTTTCTTTCTTTTTTTGTCTTTCTTTCTTTCTTTCTTTCTTTCTTTCTTTTCTTTCTTTCTTTCTTCTTTCTTTCTTCTTCTTTCTTTTCTCTCTCTCTCTTTCTTTCTCTTTCTTCTTTTCTCTTTTCTCCTCTTTTCTTTCTTTCTTCTTTCCCTCCTTCTTCTCTCTTCTCTTTCCTCTCTCTTCTCTCTCTCTCTCTCTCTCTTCTCTCTCTCTGCTTCTCTCTCCTCTCTCTCTCTCATCCTTATCTCTCGTCATCTCTCTCTCTCATCTTCTCTCTCTCTCTCTCATTCTCGTAATATTGCGCATGCGCACCACTCCCTCTGCCATTCTCCCCGTATCATCCTTCTGTTTTATTATCTTCCATGTCTATCCTTCCTCCTCCCCTCCCTCCCTCCCTCTTCAACCCTCCCTCCCCCTTCAACCTCCCCTCTATCCTCCCCCTCCGTATCCTATCGTTTCCAACCACACCCCTATCCCTATCCCCTCTCCCTCCCCCTCCCCCTCACCCTTCACCCTTTCACCATCCTCCCTCCCTCCTCCCCCTCCCCACCCGCGAGAGTGAAGTGTGTTGCGGTGGCTCTCGTTTTTATTATCACCCTCGTGTGTGTGTGTGTGTGTGTTCCGCGGGCGGGCGTGACCGGATGTGTAAACAGGGGTGGGCGTGAGGGCGGGGTCTCTTATCGGTGGCGTTCGTTTTTCTCTTGTTTTCTCTCTCCTCTCTCTCTCGTACGGGTTGTTTGGCGGTTGGCTTTTGTTTGTTTGTTTGTTTGTGGTGGTTCGTGTCTTGTGTTGGTGTTTAAGGACGCGTGGTCGTGGTTTTTTTTTTTTTTATTTATTTTATTTATTTTTTATTTATTTTTATTTATTTTATTTATTTATTTTTTATTTTTTTTTTTTTTTTTTTTTATTTTTTTTTTTTTTTTTTTTTTTTTTTTTTTTTGGTTTAGGTTTTTGTTTAGTTGGTGATTCATTCGTGGAGGTTTCGATGCTATTTTTTTATTGGTTCATTTCAACTCTTGTTTTGTTTATTGTCTCTCTGCTTTGTTTAATTGATCACACCACTTGGTATCACCTTGTCCCCTTCAACCAGATGATAACAACTTGATTATACCGCTAATAACAGCGCTTGCCACCCCTGACCCTGTGCCCCCTTCTCTCCCCACTGAAGATAACCATTTTTTCCTTTTTTCCCTCCTCCACTCATCCAACAGATCCCTCCCCCCTCCCTTACCCCACCCCGCCCCAGATCAGAACACTTCCCCATCCCCCAAACATTTTCCCCCCAGAACAGATCCCCAACCCTCCCCCCACCTCTTCCCAACTGAGTTAACCATTTCCCCACCTCCCCCACGCCCCTTCCTCTCCTCCTTTTCCCCCTCCTCCCCAACAGAGATAACCATTTTCCCCTTCTCCTCCCCAACAGAGGAACAGGAGATAACCATTTCCCCCCCTTCTCCTTCCCCAACAGCACAGCTCCCCGGCGAGAAGTACCGCCCCCGCTCCCGCACCCCCGACGACCACGACGCCAAGCGGAGGAAGGAGGACAAGGGGCACGACTCCGACGGCGAGAAGAGCGATCAGGACCATGGTCGTCCGATGTCGCCAACGAGGTGAGTGAGTGGGGGAGAGAGAGAGAGAGAGTGAGTGAAGAGAGAGGGGAGGGAGGGAGGGAAGGGGAGTGAGAGAGAGGGGGGGGAGAGTGGAAAAGGGAGATGAAGGTGAGAGAAAGGAAGCGATGTGTGTGTAGTGTGTGAGAGAGAGATAGAAGGGGGGGGACGAAGCTTAGAAGGAAGTGAGATATTGAAGAAAAAAAAAGAGAAAACGAAAAAGAGAGAGAGAGAGGGAGGAGGAGGAAATTTAACGAAGAGGTCGAAAGAGAGATCAAGAAAAGTGATTTGAGAGAGAGGGATGAGTCTGGAGAAAAGGGCAAAGATCGGAGATGAAGGATTTTAAAAGAAACCGCAAGTGACATAAGAGGAAGAGAGAGTGAATGTGATTGGCACGGGAGTAGCAAAGGTAAACTCTTTTGGGTATTTACGATGTGTATTTACGACTCTCCCTCCCCCCCTCCCCTCCCCCTCCCACCACACCTCCCTGCCCCCTCTTTATTACCCATTTCGACCCTGTGTTTGATCAGTTTTTTTCGGTGATGGATTTGGTTGATAGCGTTGTTGATGGGTTTGTAGAGGGTCGTAACACCGTATACGTATTGGTTCGTGTGTGTGTGTCGTCGGCGAATGAAAGAGAAAGAAAGGTAGAGGGAGAAAGAGAGGAGAAAGAAGAGAAGAGAGAGGAGAGTGAGAGAGGAGAGAAAGAAGAGAGAGACGAGTGAAGCGGAAAGTCTTTCGTTGTACTGTTGTAGTGACATATTGAAATTAACATCCCGTTGTATCATGGAGATTAGCGTGGTTGGGGGGGGGGGTCGGGCACTCACCCGGTCCCCTCCCTCCCTCCCACCCCCGAGCACTCACCCCTCCCCCCGCGTCAGCAAGCACTGGGTAGAGGTGACGTGTAGACAGACGGTGGCGAGTGCATGCTTGTAAGGGCAGGCGACTCGTGCACGCAGCCCCTCGCGACGCCTCGGCGAGTGCGGTCGGGTACGAGCCTGGTAGTAGTATTGACCCGTCTCCCCCTTTCCCCCCTTCTTCCTCTCTTAGGACCCAACAACTCCTCCACAGGCCAACGGCGACCACCGCGACGTGCGCGAGAACGGCGAGAAGAAGCCCGAGCGGCCGCCCTCGCAGTCCTCGTCGTCGCGATCCACGCCGCAGCTCAAAGCACGAGAAGGTAAGTCGACCCGCTGGCTGGCCTCGCGCCCTCCCTTCCCCCGCCTCATCGCCCCTCCGCTTCCTCCCTCCCTCCCTCTCCCTCCCTCCCTCGCCTGCCCTCCCTCCCTCCCTCCCTCCCTCCCTCCCTCTCCTCCCTCATCTCCTCCTCCCTCCCCCCCTTCTCTAATATTCTTTTTCCTCTTCATTCCAACCCTTTCAAGTTTAGTTCATTTCTTCCCCTTGCGTTTATTTATTTTTCTTTCCTTTATTTCTTCCTCCCCTTGCTATCCTCCTCTCTAACTCCTGCCCCTATTCTCCTCCTTCCCCTACCTCCCCACCTCCCCCTACCTCCTTTTCCCACCCACCCCCCCCCATTATTTGAAACATCGCTTATGGCTGATATTGCTTTTATTGATTCATTATTTTGTTTATTTTTATTTTATTCTTGTTCTCCGTCATTGTTTTCCTTGTCCCCGCGCACGTGTGTAGAACGTTTGCTTGGCCGCCAACGTTTCCAGGGGGCGTCAACGTTTCGCTTTCTCGCACATGCAGCGACTCTGGCTTGTCCTCCGTTTCCTGTTTGTTTTCGTCCTTTTCCTCTGATTTTCGCTTCGGGCCGACTCTTTTTCTCTTCTTGCTCTCTCTCTCTCTCTCTTCGTCTTCCAGTTCTTCAGTCTCATCTTCCTCTTGTCTTTATTCTCTTCTAAGTCTTATCAATCCTCCTCCCTCTCCTCTTCTTCCTCCTGCTCCACTACCTCTTTCTTATCTGTCACCACAACCATCGCCTCCTTCGCCTCCTCCACCACTCTTCCACCACCTCCACCTCCACCACCTCCACCACCTCCACCACCTCCGCCTCTTCAAACCCACCTCCTCCTCCACCTCCACCTCCTTCAACTCCTCCTCCACCACCGCCGCCACCTCGTCTTCCTCGTCCTTCTCAACACCACAGAAATGGGCTGCCACGCAATCATGATGGCCAGTGTCTTCTCTCGTTCTGGCGTTTACAAGATACCTTCCCCCCCTCTTTTCCCTCACTTCCCCCCTCTCTCTCTCTCTCTCCCCCATTTCCCTCACTCTCTCTCTCTCTCTTTTCCCTCTCACTTCCCCCCTCACTTCCCCAGGCTACGCGCCCTTGGGCTTCCGCGCATTTGTCAGGCTCTTTTAGTTCCCATACATCAACTTCCTGGCTTGGAGGAATCACTCTCTACTCCTCTTTTCCCCCTTTTCCTCCCCTTTGCCTGCCTCTCAGTCCCCCATTCGCTTCTCTTTCTTCTTCTTTCCTCTCCTCTCCCCGTCCCTCTCTCCTTTCCGTTTATCCTCTCGCCCCCTCTTTTCCCCCACTTCCTCCTTTCCTCCTCCCTCCTCCCCCTCCCCCTCCTCTTCTTTCCCTTCCCCCCCTCCCCTCTCCTCCCTCCCTTCCCTTCCCCTCTCCTCCCCTCCCCCCTGCCTCTCTCCCCTCCTTCCCCCCCTCTCTCCTCCCCTCCCCTCCTCCCTCCCCCCTCTCCTCCCTCCCCTCCTCCCCCTCCCTCCCCCCTCCTCCCTCCCCGGCCCATTAGACTGTCTTGTGTAAATTGTTAGTGTTGTGTTGTGTTATTACCCCCCGGCTTAAGACCTCTGTTTCGAGTCTGTGTTCGGTGGCTGTATCGCATGCGGCCCTCACCTCCCCCCCCCCCCCACCCCGCCCCCCTCGCCCCCGCCCCCTTCTGACGCGGCCCCCTGACAAATGGGGCTGAGACATGGGACCTGCTTTGTGAGTCCTTTCCTTCCCCCCCCTCCTTCCCCTCCCGCCCTCCCCCCAGTCCCCAATCTCTATTCGCTGTTTTAACTTTTCCCATTTCTTTTTTCTTTCTTTCTCCCTTCTCCCTTCTCTTTCCCGTTTCTCACTCATTTTTTTATTTTTTTTTTTTCTTCATTTCTTCTCTCCGTATCCTCTGCTCCTTTCTCTTCCTTTCCTCTCCTGCTTTTATTTATTTATTTTTTTCGAAGAGCTACGTTTTCATCACCCCAACCCACTACCCCTATTCTCTCTTCCTTCTCCTCTCCCCTTTTCCTTCCTTCTTTCGTTTTCGTCTTCCTCTTGCTCACCCTTGTTTCCTCTTTCTTCTTCTCTCCTTTTCTTCTTTTCCTTTTCCTCTTCCTCTCCTTTTTTCTTCTTCCTTTCCTTTTCCTCTCCTTCTTTTCTTCTTTCTCTTTTTCCTTTCCTTCTTCTCCTCCTCCTTTCTCTTCCTGTCTTCCTTTCCTCCTTTCCTGACGGCTGGTGAGGAAAGGACCTTTTTACTTTGGCTTTTATGTGATTTCCCAACAATCCCTGGAACTTCATTTGTTTTTCTTGTTTAGATCAAGAGGGGGGGGGATCACAAATAATTCTCTCTCTGTCTATCTATCTCTATCTCTTCATCTCTCTATTCTTCTCTCTCTCTTCTTCTTTCTCTCTCTCTCTCTCTCTCATTCTCTCTTCTCTTCTCTCTCTTTCTCTCTCTCTCTCATCTCCTTCTCTCTTTCTCTCACTCTCTCTCTCATTCTCTCCTCACGTCTCTCTCTCTCTCTCTCTCTCTCGTCTCTCTCTCTCTCTCTCTCTCTCTCTCTCTCTCTCTCTCTCTCTCTCTCTCTCTCTCTCTCTCTCTCTCTCTCTCTCTCTCTCTCTCTCTCTCTCTCTCTCTCTCTCTCTCTCTCTCTCTCTCTCTCTCTCTCTCTCTCTCTCTCTCTCTCTCCTCACTCATTCTCCTTTTATTTTCTTTTTCTCTTTTTTCTTACTTTCTCCACTTCCTTGTTTCTCTCTCTCTCTCTCTCTCGCTCGCTTTTTCACTTTTTCCTTCCCTGAAGGCTCTGGCCCCCTTGCCTTTGAAACTTGGGGACCTGAGCGGAAAGCGACCTTCTGGGCTTTCCGAAAGTTAAAAGAAAGAACAAGTCAAGCTCCCCCCCCCCTTTGCCCCCCTCCCCCCCTCCCCCCCCAAAAAAAAAGAAAAAAGAAAGAAAAGAAAGAAAAAAACGAGGGCGCTCTGCCTATATTCCTGTGCACGCATGCTTATTTTCTTTTTTTTTTGTTTGTTTTGGTTTCGTTTTATTCCCCCATGAGTGTCATTTTCTGTTATTGTCATTTTTTTCTTTTTTCTTTTATCCTTTACCCTTTTTTTTTTTTAACTTATATCTATGGATTTGTGTACGTAGTGTCATGGTTGTTTTTGGAGTGTTTGATTGATCACTATATATTATTATTTTATTTATTTTTTTAATCTTTTTTTGGTATGAGTAATTGTCTAATCACATTTTTTGCCATTCACACTTAAACTACATTCGCAGGGGTTGTAGATTGGGGAGGGGGGGGGGGAGGGGGAGGGGGAGGGAGCTGTTAATTCTTTTAATTATTGTCTAGATTTTAGATTGGATTTTTTTGGATTTGATGGATAATGGGGGAAAATGGGATATAATGTGGTAGACTAATAATGGAAGTAATGTTTTGTTTTTTTTAAAGAGTGTAAGATGGATATTGTAAATGCATTGTCATGTGTGTAAGAACAGGAAGGGGTAATTGAGTTGTCTATTTTTTTTAAGTAGACATTGCTTGATTTGGAGAGCTTTGGCGGTTAAATAGACTAATTGGGTATTTGTTGATATGCATTTGAAGGGGGGGGGGGTTCTGGTTAGATTTTTGTTCAGGAAGGAGGGGGGGGAGGGGATTAACGATTCATGTTTTGGAATCCATTTGATCCGGTAGAGAGAAAAAGTAGTGATTAAGTGTGATTTCTGTGTCCTAATTCCACGGAGGCCGCCGCGCCGTGTCCGTTCCGACGTAGTGCGTGTCGCTGCGGGCGCGGCGCGCGGCCCCCCCGCCCCGAGGGCCGCGCGCCGGGCCCCCTGTGTGTCTTGATGCCTGTCTTGATGTGGACCCGCCCCTCATTTTGTTTTGTTTGTTTTTTTTTGTGTTTTGCAGAGTGACCCTCGTTCCACCCCCACGTCCAAGTCTGGTGGGGGGAGCGGCGCCCCCTCCGGGCCCCCTGGCTCCTCCGGCGTGAAGCCCCCCGGCGCACCCCCTGGTGGTGCCGGTCCGTCCCCCCACTACCCCCCCTCCCCTACCTGCCCCCGGCGCCGCTGGGCCCCGACCTGACCTGCCCCCCGGCCCGCCCCGCCCTGACCTCCCGCCTCCGCCGCCTACCCCCAGGGCACCCTAACAACTACCTCCGCCCACGGTAAGTCTGCGCCCTCACCCACGCCCGCACCTGGTGCTGCCTTTTTTTTGTTTTGTTTGTTTGTTTTTCCCTTCTTGCCACCCGCGGCGCAGCTGGCGAAGCGCGGGCCGCCCCCGGGCCGCCCACTCGCCAGCTCGCCGCCGCCGCCGCCTGCCTTGCTGTATATACTGTCAATAGCCGCACCGCTTCTCCCGCACCCACGCCTCTGTGTTCTCGCACCGGCCTCGCTTCCTAACACTGGCCCTGTGTCATATATCTCTCGTGTGTATCTTCTCCCCCCCCCCCGGGCAGGCCCTAACGCCGTCCTCTCCGTCCGCAGGGCTCCGGCTATGACCCCCACGGTGTGCGGCCGCCTCCGCTCGCTTCCAACGGCATTCCAACCAACGGCTCCGCTGGGAAACCGTAAGTCCCCTCGCTGCTTCGGCCTCGCGCTCTCGTTGGCCTTTCCTCGGCCGCTCCTTGCTGATATAGTGCTGGCTCCGCTGCTCGGAAGCGGCGTCCGTGCGAGCGTGTACTAACCCGTCCCTTCCCGTCCTTTGCAGGGCCTATAGCTTTCACGTGAGCGGCGAGGGCCAGCTGGCCCCCGTCCCGTTCCCCTCGGACGCGCTGCTGGCCCCGGGCATTCCTCGGCACGCGCGGCAGATCAACACGCTGCACCACGGCGAGGTGGTGTGCGCCGTCACCATCAGCAACCCCACCAAGTACGTGTACACGGGCGGCAAAGGCTGCGTCAAGGTGTGGGACATCAGCCAGCCCGGGTCCAAGACGCCCGTGTCGCAGCTGGACTGCCTGCAGCGGGATAACTACATCAGGTCCGTCAAGCTCCTGCCTGACATGCGCACCCTCATCGTGGGCGGCGAGGCGTCCACCCTCAGCATCTGGGACCTGGCCACGCCCACGCCCCGGATCAAGGCAGAGTTGATATCCTCCGCCCCCGCGTGCTACGCCCTGGCCATCAGCCCCGACTCGAAGGTGTGCTTCAGCTGCTGCAGCGACGGCAACATCGCGGTGTGGGACCTGCACAACCAGACGCTGGTGCGGCAGTTCCAGGGCCACACGGACGGCGCCTCCTGCATCGACATCTCGCCCGACGGCACCAAGCTGTGGACGGGCGGCCTGGACAACACCGTGCGGTCGTGGGACCTGCGCGAGGGGCGCCAGCTGCAGCAGCACGACTTCACCAGCCAGATCTTCTCGCTGGGCTTCTGCCCGACCGGCGACTGGCTGGCCGTGGGCATGGAGAGCTCCAACGTGGAGGTGCTGCACGTGAACAAGCCCGACAAGTACCAGCTGCACCTGCACGAGTCCTGCGTGCTCTCCCTCAAGTTCGCCTCGGCCGGCAAGTGGTTCGTGTCCACGGGCAAGGACAACCTGCTCAACGCGTGGCGCACGCCCTACGGCGCGTCCATCTTCCAGGTGAGTTGGATCTGTGTGTTTGTGGTGCATGCGTCAATGTGAATGCAGGTTTGATGTCTCAGACGATTCCTCCGCGCCCTAACGAGCCTCTCTCTCTCCCGCCCGCAGTCGAAGGAGTCCTCGTCGGTGCTGAGCTGCGACATCTCCGCGGACGACAAGTACATCGTGACGGGCTCGGGCGACAAGAAGGCCACCGTCTACGAGGTCATCTACTAAAGTGGCCGAGCCGCCGCGACCTAGTGCCTGGGCCCCGCAGGAGGGGCGTCTCCTTAGGGATATTCAGGGCACCCTGAGAGGGCGGCAGAGGAGCAGATTTGGGCGTGTGGACGTGGTATCCATAGGCGATGCGAAGGCGCCAGAGTGGCAGTGTACAGCGACCGGGCTTGCCCCAAGTGATAGCGTTCATCTTTTATAATGAAGCAATTTATGTGATTCGAGGGCGGGTCCGAGTAGATTAGAGGAACTTACTGGATCGGATCGGTGGTGTTCTCCGCGGCGGAAGCAGAGCCGCCGGCGCCCTTCGGGGCCGACCCCGCCGCCGCCCTGTGTGTCTCGAGGAGCAGCGAGTCCTGCAACAAAAGTGGATGTGGAGGCGTCACTCGCGAGGCGGGAGTGGAGTCGGAACACTTACCTTAGGTACATTTAGCTTCTGTGGATAATTCAGTAGGTTCATTCCTTTAACCTATTTTAGTTGTCCTTATTGGTTCCAGAGCCATTTTAGGTTCTATGATTTCTGTCTCGATTATTAGGAGACCTCATGTAAAGTATTAAAGCTATTCCCAAGGTCTTGCTCACACGAGAGGCAACAAAGGCTCTGAAGTCCCATTCGGAAATTGCCCAGAAAGTAGGCATCGAAGTCGGTCTTCGCGGGCCGCGCCCAGGGGGAGGGGGGGGGGGAGGGCTTAAGGGGAAGGCCGCCTTGGCCGAGGGCGGAGGAGGCGCGCCCGCAGGAGAGCTCCCCCTGCGGCGCCTGCCCGGGAAGACCGACCTTGAGGGTCTACGTTGAAGGTCCTTGGCTCAACGCCTTCGTCAGGATTCTTGTCTTTTTGAGTTCTTCGAGTGCCAGTGATCGACTTCAAGTGGAAGAACCGAAAAGCCTCCTTTGCAACTTCTGTTTTGTCTTGTTCTCTTGAAGGCGTTGGTGAGTGTGACTGGGTTACCTGACGGTCCGGAAGAAGGGTCGTCTCGACTTAAACTAAGACGTGTAGACGTGTCAACAACCGCCTCTTTAAAGACGTTCGTGCTGGAGACCTTCAGAAAATTCAAGCAGCCAAAAAGATAACTAAAAAAAAAAATAAAGAAAAATAAAAAGGAAATTTCTCCGATGGTGGTTCTCCATTAACCGTTGCGCCAGTAAGCCCTGGTATTTCTTGTTTCCTCCTTGTTTTGTGGTTATCCCCCTTCCTCCAGCCCCCCCCTCAATCTCCCCCTCTCCCCTTCATTCCTTCTTCCTTCAACACAGCACCCCCCCCCCCCGAAGGCCCGCCCGCCGCCCACCCCGGGGAGGAAATGATTACACTCGTGCCATTCAGGAACCGTAGATTTAACAGGCGGACGGCGGCGCCGACGGGGAAGAGGAGACTCCGCGTGCCGTAAGAGTGCGAGTGGATGGGGCGATCTGATTAGGCGGGATAGTCAGTCATTTTTTTATCGGTCATTGAAAGATTAAGAGACGGTGGGGGGGGGGGGGGGACAGTATCTTCTTTCCTACGTGTTGGTGCTCTCGTCTCGTCCCCACTCGATCGCGTGCGGGCGTGGACCGCCGTTGCGCGACTTTCGGCCCTCTCCCCTTCCCGTTCTCCCTCCCCCCTCTCCCCCTTTCTCGTCCTTCCTCCTTCCTCCTCTCTTTCTCTCCTCTCATTCTCAGCCTTCTGCTTCCTAGATAGTAGGGGGGAAAGAGGAAGGGGAAGGGATAGAGGAAAAGGTATGGGAAGGGGAAGGGGAAGGAAGGAGTGTGTAGGAGTACCCCCCCATCTCCCCCCCTTACCCCTTAACCTGCCTTGGTGCTAGCTAGTTTCGCGTGGATGTGACGGCGAGGTGGCGACGCGTGCTGTATTCCTGGGGAGGCGATCACCAAAGTACAAAGAAAGCGTGATTAAGAATGGAAAAAAGAAGAAGGAAAATAATGATGATAAAGCTTATTTTTTTTCCGTGTGACACTTCAAAGGAGATTTGTGTAGGTCGGTTGAGGAAGAGGAGAGAGGAACGAGTAGAATTGCCGTTGGACTCGGTTTTTCATTCGTGGGTTTTTTTGTTTTCTTCTTTTTTCGCGCCAGTTTTTCTCTGATTTTTAAAAAAAATAAGAAGAGGGAAGTTCATGTTATTTTGGAAGAGTTCAAGAATATTGCCGGTATATCCGAGTCTTGAGTGAATACTTCTTTCACGCATTCCGAATTGCCCCGTGTTGCAGAGCGGGAGAAATGTCGACTCAGGCGAAGAATAAAGAAGAAATGACGATAAAGAGATGAGAAAGGGGAAGAATTAAGCGCAGGAACCGATCTCGCATATAACGCAGAATGTGCCTGAATAGTCTCGACCGCCCCCGCCTTCGTCGCCGGACTGTGGGGAAGCCGTCGGGGCTGGCTCTGGTGGCCCCCGCCCTCGCTCCTCTCTCGCGACCGCTCTTAATATTTTTACCTTAATTATTATTTTTTTTTTCTTCGCCTCCCCCCCCCTCCTCCCTCCCCTCCTCCCCTCCTCTTTTATGCCCTCTCTCGACCCCCTCGTCGCGTCCTGCGGTGCGGGGCGGCGGGCGGGTAGGGGGGGGGGGGGGGGGGGGCCGACAGATGGCGCCACGTTTTTGACGACCGGGGAATAACTTTTCAATACGGGAAATAATTAAAGATCCACCCCCCCACCCCACCTTTCCCTTCTCGATGAAGTTTCGGATGCGGGACGGGACGTGTCAAATGGGGTTAGTTACCTGCCGAGGAAAGGGACCCGGTCGTTGCGCATCTCTGTCTCTCTGATCTCTCCTCTCTCATCTCTCTCTTCTCTCTCTCTCATCATCTCTCTCTCTCTCTCTCTTCTCTCTCTCTCTCTCTCTCTCTATCTCGTCTTCTCTCTCTCTCTCCTCTCTCTCTCTCTCTCCTTCTCTCTCTCTCCCTCACTCTCTCTTCTCTCTCCTCTCTCCTCCTCTCTCTCTCTCTCTCTCTCTCTCTCTCTCTCTCTCTCTCTCTCTCTCTCTCTCTCTCTCTCTCTCTCTCTCTCTCTCTCTCTCTCTCTCTCGATCTCTCTCTATCTCGGAGCTTTGAGGTCGAGGCGTTTGAGGAATTTAAATACGCGACCGCCACGCTAGGAGGGAGGAGGAGGGGGGGGGGTAGGAGGGGGTGGTGTTGCCCCGCCCGACGTCGACTTCGAGGAGTGACTCGTTCGTATCCTCCCTTCGTTCGAGTCGTAATGATGGTCCTCTCTGTTCCCTTCTCCTTTTCCCCTCATCCTCCCCTTCTCCCTTTCCCCTCATCCTCCCCTCACCCCCTTCAATGGTCATCGTAGGAGCAGGCTCCACAAAACCACACGTGACCCTCGACCAGTTTGTTGGCTTCCTTTCTTTTTTTTTCTCTCTCTCTCGTTTTTTTCCCCTTTTTTATATATACGAAAAGGCGAGGATGCCATGGGCCGACGTGCGCTTTTTTTTATCATGTCAGTGGCCAGTCATGCGTTCGTGCTTGTATGCGTGTATGTATGTGTGCATGCGTGTTTATTCGCGGTCGAGAACGCACGACAAACGACCAGAAGAAGAAGAAGAAGAAGAAAAAAAAAACGACGACTAAAACTTTATTTTTTTTCCTCCCCAAAGTTCGCGATTTCCACTTGTGTGCGTGTTTTTTTCTTTCGCATCTCTGGCCACTTGGTTTTGCGAGGAATCTGTATCATATGTTGAACTACAAAACGGGTATTTAAATAAAGAGTAGTTGTATCTCCAGTGGAAGTTTTCATGTAGACACGTGCACATTTTCT
>NW_020869456.1:79685-87185 GCF_003789085.1 Penaeus vannamei
CTCTCTGTCTCTCTCTCTCTCTCTCTCTCTCTCTCTCTCTCTCTCTCTCTCTCTCTCTCTCTCTCTCTCTCTCTCTCTCTCTCTCTCTCTCTCTCTCTCTCTCTCTCTCTCTCTCTTCTTCTTCTTCTTCTTCTTCGTTGTTTTTAGATTACGGGAGGAATACGGACTGTGAAAGTGGACTTAGATGTTGGTTGTCGTGTGTGTTTATACTTATGAGGAGATGGGTTGGGCTGCGTATGTGTTTGTGTGTGTGTCTGTGTGTTTGTTTGTTTTGTATGTGTGTGTTTGTTTTTGTACGTGTGTGTGTTTGTTGTTGTGTGTGTGCTTGTTTGTTTGTTTGCTTGTGTGTGTTTGTGTTTGTTTGTGTGTGTTGTGTTGTGTGGTGTGTGTGTGTGTGTGTGTGTGTGTGTTGTGTGTGTGTGCGTGTGTTTATGTATGTACGGCGTGGTACGGCGTGTATGCCTTTGTGTGAGTATTATGTGTGTCTGTGTGTATCCAAGAGTGCTTCGTATGTATGTATCCCAATATGTACATGTTTCCGTGTATGTACCCAGTCTGTATTTGTTTCTAAGGCTTCCCGGAGAGCCGAAAACACTTACCTGACTTCTTTCTCCGTCCGTTAATTTACCAGAAGCGATAAAATAGAATGAGGGAAAAAAAGAATGAAAAAGGAAAAACAGAAATTCTTTCCCAATACCAGTTCGAAGAATCATTACAGTCAAAGGTGTAATGCTGTCATCAGCAACGTTTTCTTCTGTTTTTTTTTCTTTTTTTGTTTTTTTGTTTTCTCTTTGTTTGTTTGTTTCCTTGGCGAGTCTAAAAGGGAATGGTCTTTAATGTTGTTATTGTTGTTGCTTTTATCATCTTTTTGTCATTATCATCATCTTTATTATTGTCTTTGTTTTCTTCAATATCATTTTTATTATTATTGTTATCATTTACTATTATTTCTATTGTCATCATCATCATTATCATTAGTAGTAGCAATAGCAGTATTATCATCATTATTATTATTAATATAACTAGTATTATTATCAAAATAATAATATCTTCATCACTGTTATTATCATGAAAATAATGATAATAGTGTTTATCATTATTATTTATCATCATCATTATCATCATCATTATCATTATCATTGTTATCATTGTCATCATCACTCCCCGCGGGGTCTGAGGTGATAATGATAATAGTGTTTATCATTATCATTGTCAAATCATCATCATTATTATTTATCATCATCATTCATCATCATTATCATTGTTATCATTGTCATCATCACTGTCATAGCGGGGTCTGAGGTGATAATGATAATAGTGTTTATCATTATTATCTATCATCATCTTCATCATTATCATCATCATTATCATTATTATTATTGTTACCATTGCCATCATCACTCCCCGCGGGGTCTGAGGTCCCATGACCAGGTGAGCCGGACCAGAGGGCTTCCCGTACTGAAGGTGTCACCAGGGGCACCAAGGCCTGCGAGAGGGGATGCTGCCCCACCTATCTATCTATCTATCTGTCTATCCCATCTTGGACCAGGGAGATCACCCCCACGTGTATTTGCCTTGCTTGGCGTCCCGTAGGGTTATGCTACACACTGCGCCACACCTCTTTGGTCCTCTGGTTGGCAGGGTGATTTGATCAAGGTCCGGTTAGTCTGTATTAGTCTCTCTCTCTCTCTCTCTCTCTCTCTCTCTCTCTCTCTCTCTCTCTCTCTCTCTCTCTCTCTCTCTCTCTTCTTCTTCTTCTTCTTCTTCTTCTTCTTCTCCTTCTTCATTAATTAGTTAGTCGGCATCGCACAGGACCCGCGACTGCCACCAGAACTGATGACTGAGTATATTTCCTGACTTCCCCTGTGGCTGTTGGGTGTCTTGAAGCCCCAACCTATAGCTTCCCCTCTTTGGATTCCATGGGGGGGTCGGGGTTGAGACAAATAATTTTGATATTAATGATTTTTTGCAAAATTTAAAAGGAACTGGCTCTCACAACCTAAGCAGATCTAATGTTACCAAAGCTGGTAAGAAAGTACTCTTGGGTGTGGTAAATAAATGTTAAATATCTGGTACTATTCTATATTTCCACACAAAGAGATAATTTCCTAATGAAATGGAAACATCACGACAGACTCGAGTATAATATATATATTTGGTGTGAAATATACTTCTTAACCCTCACAGCAATTATTGGATAAAATGGATAAAAAATTGTCATTGACATCATTAGCCATGGATTCGTCTCTGGATGACAGGAAGCGCAATATAAACTTATTTCGTCCGTGTCAGTGACATGACACGTGACACGTCACTTCCTGCCAAGTCAATTTTTATGTTTTATTCCAATTCTTCTGTTAAGAGTTTTGAATGCTTGTATTAGCGTTTTATATCCTTATCTTGTATTCTTACTTATTATTGAAGTCTTTTTTGTCCTGTGCTTGATTTATTATTATTATTATTATTATTATTAATATTATTTATTATTATTATTATTATTATTATTATTATTTATATTATTGTATATTATTATTATTATTATATTATTACATTATTATTACCATCATCATTATTATTATCATTATTACTATTATTATTATTATTGTGTTTTACTTTGGTTCTGATATGTGTGTTTTAATATGTGTGTTTTACTACCTTATGTTTCTATCATGTATTCTAATTGAATTGTATCTTACTGTAAACCATTTGAATTTTTTTATTTTTATTCTTTTATTATTTTTTTTTTTTGGTGACGTCACGCATTTGAAATATAGTTTTTTTTCTTTTTTCTTTTTTGTGACGTCACGAGTCCATGACAGCCCGCGACCTGTGATAATGAATGTTGTCAACTGGAACTGTGTGTGTTTCGGATTGCTATTAATCACTAGCCAGTCAATAGTATCTGTGGAAGCGATAGTAAATCTACTTCCAAAGAGCCTGGAAGTTTGGCTGCTACTTTCTTTTGGCTTCTAGTTTTTTGTTTTTTCTTTTCTTTTCTTTTTCTTTTTTCTTTTCTTTCTTTTCTTTCTTTCTTTCTTCTTCTTTCTTCTTTCTTCTTCTTTTTCTTCTTTCTTTCTTATTTCTTTTCTTCTATCTTCTTTTTCTTTCTTTTTCTTTCTTTTTTCTTCTTTTTTCTTTTTTCTTACTTTCTATCTTTCTTCTTTCTTCTATCTTTTTTCTTTCTTCTTTCTCTTTCTTTCTTTCTATTCTTTCTTTCTTTTTCTTTTTCTTCTTTTCTTTTCTTTTTTCTTCTTTTCTTCTTTTCTTTCTTTCTTTCTTTTCTTTCTTCTTTCTTTCTTTTTTTCTTTCTTTCTTCGCTTTTTGCGGGGCTTCGTTGTTTCTCCGTATTTGGTCTCTAAGCCTCTCCTGCGTCACAGTATTCTGGGCTCATCATTATCATTATCATCATTACTGTTGTCATTGTCATCATCATCATCATTATCGTTATCATTATCATCATCGTCGTCGTCATTCATCATCATTATCATCATCATTATCATTATCATCATCATTGTCGTCATTCATCATTATCATTATACTTTCATCATTGTCATCAATCATCATCATCATTTCATTATCATCCATCATCATCAACATCATTATCATCATCACCATCATCATTATCATTATACTTTTCAACATCATCATCTCTATCATCACCATCACTATTACCATTATCAATATCATTATTACTTTTATCATCATTGTTATCATTATCATTATTATTATCATTATCACTACTGTTATCAGTATTGTGATCTTTATCACTATTGATAATACTATTATCATTATCAATACCATTATCTTTATTACCGTTAATGAATATGGACATTTATAAGGTTATATCATTGTCATTATGATAACAGAATATAATGTAAATGTTGTTGAACAATTATAGTAGTGATAATAAAACAAGAAGTGATAGCAAGAATTATGAAAATGATGATAATAATAAAATCGAAAATATGTTGAATGAATTAATAATCACCATAATAAAAAATAATTACAATTATAATGATGATCATAATAGCAATGAGGATGATGATGGTGGTGCTCATGATAAACATTATAGTGCTAAAGGATACACTTATTTCCTCTTTTATGTTGGTTTATATTTGTTCTTGATTATGTTTGTGTATGTTTATGTCTATAAGTATATATATGCTCTGTTTTTTTTTTTTTTCTTTTTTTTTCTTTCCCTGTTTTCTTTTTTTCTTTCTTTTCTGTTTTTTTTTTTTTTTTTTTTGTATAATTTTGGCGTCTCGTACAAATTTTATGGGACCTTATTACGTCGTGAATTTGATGAACATTCTAGAAGCCTTATTTATTAAACATGGTATTTTTATGCGTAAAAGGTATTGCTTAAGTGTAAAGAGAATTATGCATTTAAATTATGCTTTTTTCTCTAGTCAAAAAGATACATCAATTTCATGATTAGAATAAACGTAATATTCTCAGAGATATTAAATCTCATTTTAATTGGTATTAGATATTATATATTATATATTATATATATATATATATATATATATATATATATATATATATATATATATATATCATATATATATTATATATAATATATATATATATATACATATATATATATATATATATATATATATATATATATATATATATATATATATATATATATATATATATAAAGTATATGGATACACACACGCACACATATGTGTATGTATGCACGTATATCTATATATACATATAAATGCATACATATGTATACATATATGCATATATATATATATATATATATATATATATATATATATATATATATATATATAATATATATATATATTATGTATATGTATGTATGTATGTATGTATGTATGTATGTATGTATGTATATATAGATAGATATATGCATGTATGTATACATATATATGCATTTATATGTATATATACATATACGTGCATACACACACACATATGTGTGTATGTGTGTATACATATACTTATATATATTTATACATATGTATGTGTACACACGCGCACACACACACACACAAAGAATAATTTTCAGTCTATTGTATTTAGTTTTACTGATATATACACATTTCTTTTTGAGCTCAACTAATAATGAAATTGATGTTTTTTTGCCATAAGTAATACTGAATATTCTGGATCTGACGCAATTTAATTCATTATGTGATGCTTTACAATTCTTTTTTTCTTTTTTTCTTTTTTGTATATTGTAAATAGCCACACAATATGTTTTGTGAGGAGCGATTCGCATTCATCGCACTTTCATATCTCTTCATTTCATAATGATGGTGTTAATGGTGATTGCAATGATAGTAACAATAACTTCATCATTTTGATTTTTATAGTCATTATTATAACTATAATATTACCGCTATAGTTTTTTTTTTTATCCTGTCATCATTATCATCATCATCATTTTCATTAATATCATCATCATCACTATCATCAGCATAACCATTACCATCATTATCCTCATCACAATTCTCATAATCTTTATCACCACCTTTCTCATTATCATTGTCATTATCATCATATTCTTATCTTCATTATTATCATTATGACTATCCTTATCATCATCCTAATTATTACTTTGACACCAACAAAGAAAATGAATCTGGAGAAAAAATATAAAGAAAAGAGAGAGAGAGAGAGAGAGAGAGAGAGAGAGAGAGAGAGAGAGAGAGAGAGAGAGAGAGAGAGAGAGAGAGAGAGAGAGAGAGAAGAGAGAGAGAGAGAGAGAGAGAGACGTAAAACTCATGAGGGACACTGAACATTATTGAACATCCGGGAAAAGAACAGAGGAACACGAGTAAAGAACAAAAGATTTTTTGTTTTAATGAAACGAAAAAAAAAGAAAAAAAAAACGAAATTCATCCCAGAAACTTCTAATTTTCTGCACAGAATATGTGTGTTTTTGTTATTTTCTTTTCTTTTCTTCTTCTATTTTATTTTTCTCTTCTTTTTTTTCCATCTATTTCTCTTCCTCCTGTTATTATATTTTTCTTTTCTTCTCGGACAAAGAACATAACTGGAAATCTTTTGTTTTCTTTGCATTTTCTTTCTTTCTTTTCCATTTTCTTTTTTATTCCTTCTGTTATTATCATTTTTCCTTGTTTCCCTCTTTGCTGCATGACTGGAGCTCAACAAGATTGCAACAGGGAGGAGGGACGTCGAGATGAGGAGGGAGGTGGAGGGAAAGGAGGAGGAGGAGGGGAGGAGGAGGAGGAAAGAGAGAGGAGGAGGGAGGAGGAGGGAAAGAGAGAGGAGAGGGAGAGAGAGAGAGAGGAGGAGGAGGAGGAGGGAGAGATGGAGGAGAGGAGGAGGAGAGGGAGGAGAGAGGAGTGATGAGGAGATAAAGGAGAGGAAGAGGGAGGAAGAGGAGGGAAGTTAGAAAGGAGGAGTGGGGAGAAAGGAATAAAGAAGAAGAAGGGAGGGAGAGGAAGGTGAAAAGGGAGGAGGAAGGGGGAAAAAGAGAACGAAAGTAGGGAGACAGGAAGGGGGAGGACAAAGGAGGGAAGGAGGATGGGAGGGGAGAAAGAGGAGGAGAGAAAGAAGGGAAGGAAAAAGGGGAGAACAGATGGAAGGAGGAAAGGAAATGAGACATGGAAAGAGAGAAATAAGTAGTAAAAGGAGGAGAGAAAAAGGAGAGGGAAGAAAAGGAAACAGAGAGTGAAGGAAATAAATAAAGGAAAGAGGGGGGGGAGGTGACGGGATAGTAGGAGAGGGAGGGAAAAGGGAGAGACGTAAAGGAGAGAAAGAGGGGAGGAAAGTAAGTAGGAAGATGAAAGGGAAGAAGGAGGGTGGTAAATGGGAAGGAGGGAGAGGAAAGAAGGATAAGGAGATAGAAGAGATAGAGGAGAGGAAGAAGAAGAAAGGAGGAAAAGAGAACTGGGAAAGGAAAGAATAAGGTGGAAGGAGAGAAGAAAGAAGGACAGAGAATGCAAGAGGAGGGTAAGAGGGCATAGAAAGAAGGAACTGGAAAGCGAATACTAGAAAAAAAGGAAGAGGGAAAAACAGAATTTAAAAAAAAACAAAAGAGAAAAAGGAAAGAGAGGAAGTAAAACCAAACAAAACAGAGAAAGGGAAAAAAGAAGATGATGAAACAGAGAAAGAAAGAAAGAATGGAAAAGACAGAGAAAATACAAAAGAAGAAGAAGAAGAAGAAAAAGAGAAAGAAAGAAAGAAGGGACAAGGGAAACAGAAAAAGAGGAGACATGAGAAAAGAGCCGAGAACCCAAGAGGAGAGAAAGGGAATTAATTTTGTTTCGCAGAAAAGATCTGTGGGCGGGAGACGTGAGTGAGGTGCGGGCGTCTCTCATCTCCTTCTATTTTGTTGTCGCTCGTTATTGCTATTATTCTTTCCTTTCTTTCTTTTTCTTCTTCGTATCTTTCGTCTTCCTTTTACTTTTTTTTTCTTTTACGCAGAAAGGGTGTGTGGGCGTGAGACGTGGGTGTGGGCGTTTCTCATCTCGTTCTAATCTTTTATCA
>NW_020869456.1:102185-104685 GCF_003789085.1 Penaeus vannamei
TTCTCTCTCTTCTCTCTCTCTCTCTCTCCTCTCTTCTCTTCTCTCTCTCCTCCTCTCTTCTCTCTCTCTTCTCTTCTCTCTCCTCTCCTCTCTCTCCTCTGTCTTCCCTCTTTTCTCTCCTCGTCCCCCCCCTGCCCCTCTCTCACTTCTCTGGTTTTTCTCTCCCTTTCTTCTCTTTTTCCTTTCTCTCCTACCCTCTCCCTCATCTTTCTCTCCTTCTCCTATTTTCCTGAGTTAATTCTTCTCATTTCATCCCTCCTCTTCTCTCTCTCTCTATCTCTCTACATGTGTCGTCCCTCTCTCTTCCTCCTCTTCGCTTTATATCTATAATCTCTCTCTTTTTCTGTACACTCTCTCCTCCTGTTCTCGCCTTCTCCACCCCTCTCTCTTACATACATCTCTCTCTTCCATCTTATCTTATCTCCTCATCTCATCATTCTCATTCTCTCTCTCATCTCTCTGCTCATCTCTCTTTCTCTTTTTTCTCGCCTAGTCCTGAATTTCCTATCATCTCTATCCTATTCTATCATTCATCTACTCTTCTAGTAATCCATCTCTACTGCTCACCTCCCTCCTCCTCCTTCTCTCCTCTCCTCTCTCCTCCTTATAGTCACCCCTTCCCCCACCCAAAATTTCACCCCCCCCCCAACAAAAAAAAAAAATAGAAACCCATTTTTAACCGTAGCGGTAAGATTGTTTTGTTAATCCTTTGTGAGTAAAGGAATTCCTACATCAAAGGCCATATTGATTATCAAATATAACGATGATATAATGTATGTGTGTCTACCTCTTAGTGTTGATATTACATTGAGTGCATTGGGCTACGAAGCGTTTTCTGTAGAGTCTATTAATGGTTTGTGGTAGCCGTCCTCTCTCCTCCTCTTCTATACTATCTCATGTTTCCCTCCCTCTCTTTCTTTCTCGCCCTCTCTCTTTCTGTCTTCTCTTTTCTTCTCTCTCTCTCACTCCTCCTCTCCCTCTACATTCTCTCCTCTCATTATCTCTCTGCTTTCTCATCTCTTCTCTCTTCATAGAATCATCTCCTCTCTCATACTCCTCTCAAATCCTCTCTCATCTCTCTCTCTCTCTACTCTCTCTCTCCATCTCTCTCTCTCTCTCTCTCTCTCCTCTCTCCCTCTCCCTCTCCCTCTCCCTCTCCCTCTCCCTCTCCTCTCTCTCTCTCCTCTCTCTCTCTTCTCCCCTCTCTCTCTCCCTCTCCCTCTCTCTCTCCTCTCTTTGTGTATGTATTTTTATTTTATTCTGTTTTCTTTTCGTTAATTCATTTTCGATGTTTCTTTCACACGAATTTATTGCTTATTGGCTGTGTCAGTGTTATTAGAATTAATCAATTTTAATAGAGATTAACTTTTAATAGTGTATTGGAAGGTAGAACAGCGATTTTTATCTCAAGGACTCGATTTATATGACTGTCAATTCAATTATTGTCTGTTGTATTAATAGTCCTCTATAGTAATAGGGTAGAAAATAATTATATATTTTTTTCTATTTTTTTTTTTTTGTGTGAATTCAAATTTGTGGGCTGAAATATTATATTTTTTCATTTTTTTATTTATAAGAATTCATCTTGATAGTGCAGAAAATTGTATATATATATATTTTTTTTTTACTTTTTTATTTTATAAGAATTCATCTTGATAGGCAGAAAATTGTATATATATATATATATATATATATATATATATATATATATTATATATATATATATATATATTATTTTTTTTTTTTTTTTTTTTTTTTTTTTTTTTTTTTTTTTATTTTTTTTTTTTTTTTTTTTTTTTTTTTATAAGAATTCACCTTTGTCTCCGTCTGTGTTGATTGATTCTTATCCATAATTAAGATTTGTTGGGTTAGAGCGTATCCGATTAATAAGGAATATACTATTATGATTATTTCCAATTATTCTTTTAAACAGTTATGACTGGTGATAATTGTGCTTTGATTATTAAATTGATATTTTTATAGGTCTTTTATCAATCTTGTTTCGAATCCCGTGCATGACGATGTTGATGATGATGTTGATGATGATGATGATGATGGTGATGAAATGGTGATGATGATGATGAAATGATGATGGTGATGAGGATGAGGATGGTGATGATGATGATGATGAATGTGATGATTATACTGGTGATGATGTTGATGAAATGATGATGATGATGAGGGTGATATTGACGATGATGATGATGATTTTGATGACGATGACGATGAGGATGAGGATGAGACGATGTAAATGATGATGATTGTGATGGTGATGAGGATTATGATGATGATGATGTTAATGATAATGATGACGATGACGATGACGATGATGATGAAGACAATCCTGATACCAACCCAGAGTGTATGTTTCAGATACAAGAGTCGAAACTAATGGTTTACACTAAAAGCACAGACAGCTACTTAGGTATAACGAATGACTGTGTAATCCCCCTTTGTCATTCCATCTAATTCTATTTGAAATTAAGAACACTTTGATGCT
>NW_020869456.1:109685-112185 GCF_003789085.1 Penaeus vannamei
ACATCCAGTCAGATTAGAACCTCGGGGGTGAAGCGAGGGAGAGGGGGGAGAGGGGGAGGAGAGAGGGAGGGGAAGGGCAGTCATCATTACATCAAAGCTACACTGAATGACCAAATAAACGCAGCTTATTTGGTAATTTGCTCTATCTTTTGGCGACGTGATTGCTGCGAGTCCCCCCCCCCACCCCACCCCACCCCCCCCCCACGACTCTAACGAGTTTCTGCAAAGCGTTCATCAGGTTGAGAAATGCATTTAGCTCTGTAAACTAATAAGGCTTTTGATACTTGCATTTTTTTTCTCTCTCTCTCTCTCTCTTCCTTTTTTTAAGAGGAGAGGAGGGGGAGGGGGGGAAAAAACACAGCGAATGTCGGATTTTCAATTTCCTGTTGAAGCTGTTGCCGCCGCGATAATTGCTAATGTTATGCTGATTTCCATTGCGGGGAAGTGTCCTTTTTTTACACAGGTTTTTTTTTTCTTTTTTTTCTGGACTACTACGCACGGTATTTCAGCTTCATAAACAAAAACAACTGCTTCTATTACTGTCGGTGTAAATACTCCTGAAATGGTGCAACTGCTGTCGGAAATGCAACTGTTAAAAGTGGAAGCGACGTCGATCGAGAAGAGGCTGCGAGAAAGTAAAAGAGAGGGAGGGAGTGTGTGCGTGTGCGTGTGCGTGTGTGCGTGTGTGTGTGTGTTGTGTGTGGTGTGTGTGTGTGTGTGTGTGTGTATGTAGTGTGTGTGTGTGTGTGTGGTGTGCGTGTGTGTGTGTGTGTGTGTGTGTGAGTGCGTGTTTTTCGGAACCCTGGAAGTTTGAAATTAAATGATGCAACATCTAGTATATTGCCTATATATGAGATGGTGTGCTGTGTGTGCATCTGTGTGTGTGTGTTCAGAGTAAATTGCTCGCTAATCATATAAACTTTTAGTTGCTGTAGTTATCATCATTATCATTATATACGTGTGTGTTTCTTTATATGAATGTGTGTCCTAATATATACGTAAACATGGAATTAAGATAACATCAGCCAAATCAGATGATATAAAAAGTCTATGTGGTTTTCACCAGAATTCCAGCTATGACAAATAAATAAATACACTGATTTACTGATTAGAAATATGAAATACGTTATCTACTGATAAAAACACTTGCTAATCCTCTTATATAAATATGCAGATGCCATTCAATTACCGTTCGTTAGATTATCTAAGACACATCATTTTCATGTTATTAATTTTGTGTAATAACCTTCAGGCTTATCGTGTTATCATTGCACTAGAAAAGCAGAGTACTTTAATGAATAATAAATCGGGATCATTCAGCATAACACCTCTCTCTCTCTCTCTCTCTCTCTCTCTTTCTCCTCTCTCTCTAATCTTTCCCTTCTCTCTCTCTCTCTTACCCCTCTCTCTCTCTCCTCTCTCTCTCTCTCTCCTCTCTTCTCTCTTCTCTCTCTCTCTCCCTCTTCTCTCTCTCCTCCTTCTCTCTCTCTCTCTCTCCTCTTCTCCGCTCTCTCTCTCTCTCTCTCTCTCTCTCTCTCTCTCTTCTCCTTCTCTCTCCTCTCTCTCTCTCTCTCTCTCTCTCTCTCTCTCTCTCTCTTCTCTCTCTCTCTCTCTCTCTCTCTCTCTCTCTCTCTCTCTCTCTCTCTGCTGGTCAAACGTCTTTCTGTACGTTTGAGACCGTTTCTTCCAGAGACTCAGTTTCAGTTTGGTTTTAGAAAGGGAATCGGCTGCAGTGATGCATTGCTTATGATGCGTGAAATGCAATCTGCTTTAGATAAGGGTCATGAGTCCAGACTTGTCTCTCTGGATTTTAGTGCAGATTTTGACACTATTGATCACAAAAGTATTATTTTAACTAAATTTTTAACTGGTAGGCAGCAGCGTGTTCATGTTGATGGTAGTTTTAGCTTGTATTCCCGTGTGTCTTCTGGGGTTCCTCAGGGTAGTGTTCTTGGCCCTTTGCTCTTTATTTCATTTGGTTTGGCTTTACTAATAAAATGTTGACATATGCTGATGATACTTCTCTCTATGCTGATATTCCTTCTCCTGCAACTAGGCAAATAGTAGCTGACAGTCACTCTGTTGCCCTGACAACTCAATCGTGGTGCTCTCGGTGGGGCATGAAATTAAATCCTACTAAGTCTAAGGACATTATTGTGAGTCAGTCTCGAACGCAGTTGCCTGCTGATTAATGGACTTTTAATCACTTGAATGGATAACTTGGAGCTCTCAGATGTAACGTTTCATTCAAAGCTTACATTTGAATTGCATATTAGGAATATAGCCTGAGCAGTTTCATTAGAGTTGGACGTCGTTCACATGATAACATTACACGTAGATGCTTCTTTCCTTTTATTCTGCCTCATTTTGAGTATTGTTCTCCTGTGTGGTTATCTGCTGCAGAGTCACACATAAGACTGCTTGGTCGTTCTTTTAATTCCTTTAAATTTTCTCCTGTCTGATTTGAAATTTGGACATTGGACATCGTAGGGATATTGGG
>NW_020869456.1:114685-117185 GCF_003789085.1 Penaeus vannamei
GGATTATCTACAAGGAAATGTACTTTTTTTCAAGACGAGACAAAGCGATAATTATTACAATGATTAGGATGATAATAGTATAATTAATATTAATGGTAACAACAATTATAGGGATAATATGATAAAGATAACAATATTGATAATGATTATTATCATTATTATCTTTATTATTATCATCATTGTTATTATTTTCATTTTCATTATTACTTATATTATTATTACTATGATTTTTATTACTACTATTATTATTACTTTTACCTTCATTATTACTATTATTTTTTATATATTTCTCTCATGATTAATCTTTTCATTGTTATCATTAATATTGTTGTTAATATTTTAACATTGTAATAGTAATCATAATCGTCATTTCTATTATTGCTATTACCAACAATAATATTATCATTATTATCATCACTAATCTTATGATTGTTATTATTGACATTATGATCATCATTATCATTATCATAATTACCATCATATTTCATTACTGTGATTATTGTTATCATTATCCTTATCCTTATATTATCAGAAATAGTACTGGTATTATTATTATTTTATTATGAATATCATTGTCGTAATCTTTATTACGATAATTATTATTATCGTCATATTTATATTTATTTTCTGTTATCATTATCATTGTCATTTTATATGTTATTATCATATCATCACAATAATAATAATGATTATGATAATAATATTGTTATCATCATCTTCACCACCATCTTCAGTATCATCGTTATCAGTATTATTATTATTATTATTATTATTATTATTATCATTATTATTATTATTATTATTATAATCATCATTATTATCATTATTATCATTATCATATTATTATTATCATCATCATCATCATCATCATCACCACCACCACCATCATCATCATCATCATCATCATCATCATCATCATCATCATCATCATCATCATCATCATCATCATCATCATCATCATCATCATCATCATCTATGGTATTACCACAATCTTTATCGTCATCCTTATCACATCATTGTTATGATATCATTACCTCGCTGATATCCTGAAACACTCATTACCAACCATCATTAAATCAGCCACTTACAGATGAAACAAGTAAATGAGAAGTGACAAAAACATCCCTTGAACAGCACTGAACAAATCTGGAAATGGACTCACATCACACCTGGAGTCTCGCGCAGGTGTTCCCTCAGCTCCCAGCCAATTGAATCCTATAGGAACGGAATAACAGCTCCTGCAATTAATGATCTAATCACTGGGATAATAGTGGTGTCCCTCGCAGTCTGGTGTTTAAGTGCGCCTGGGTGGGGGGGGGACCTTCTCTCCAGTGTTATCTGCTTGTGGGAGGACCTTGTGTGAAGACTCGGTGTCTGTTTGCTTGAGTGTGGAAGGATGGGTTGGAAGGTAGGGATGGAGGGATGGAAGGTAAGGATGGAGGGATGGAAGGAAGGAGCGAGGGAAGGGGGGGAAGGGGGATGGAGGGAGGAAGGAAGGAGGCGAGGGAGGGCGGGAGAGGAGGGAGGAAGTGGGAGAGAAGGGAGAGAGAGGGAGGAAGGAGGAGGGTGGGAGAGGAGGGAGGAGGGGGAGAGAGAGAGGGAGGGCGGGAGAGGAAGGAGGAGAGGAGGAAGGAAGATGGAAGGAGTGAGGGAAAGAGGAAGGAAAGATGGAAAGGACGGAAGGAAGGAGGAATGGAAAGCAGGGCAGGAGGAAGGAGGAAGGAGGGAAGGGGGAAAGAGGGAGGAAGGGATAGATAAAGAAAAAAAAAGATATGAGGGAGGGAAAGAAAAACAAAAACAAAAAATACCGCGACAAACGATAAAGAAGAAGAAGAAAAAAAAAAAAAAAAAAAGTAGAGGAACTCCACCCATGATTGACTGAAAGAGAGTGCGAGGCATCTCCTTAACATATTTTTCGCACGTCACCAATACCGCTATAAACTAGTTACCCGAGCGTCAACATCTAGACTGCAGCAGCGCCTCTCCCCCCCCCCCCCCCCCCCCGAGCCTTCAATTTACGATTCAAAACACCATAACTTTCTCATTCGAACGTCGTTGTCGTGAGCGAACAACTCCTCGCATTTTTCGTCATCTTCTCGAGGGAATAATAACACGCTGGTTAGGCCTCAATGTCGGTGGATCCGTATTTTCTGGTTGTGGAGGTAAATATGTGCAGAGATACAAATGCGTCTAGACTAAGGTAGGTTGATGGATTGATAGACGTATAAATAAGTGTGAGTAGATAGAAAAATGGACTTTATGAATAAATGCATCTTTGAGTATGTATATATATATATATATATATATATATATATATATATATATATATATATATATATATATATGTGTTGTGTGTGTGTGTGTGTGTGTGGTGTGTGTGTGTGTGTGTGTGTGTGTGTGTGTGTGTGTGTGTGTGTGTGTGTGTGTGTGTATGCGTTTGTGTGGGTGTGTATGTGTACATATTTAGATATAAGGAAAAGACTGAAGGAAACTCACATAC
>NW_020869456.1:149985-152485 GCF_003789085.1 Penaeus vannamei
TCGCCCCTTTTCAGTCCCTCTTTTGGCTCCTTTCTCTTTCTATCCTTCTTCCTTTTCCTCTCTTCCCCTCCTATCCCCAACCCTCTCACCCTCACCCTCCCCCCCTCCCCCTCCCTCCCTCCCTCCCTCCTCCTCCCTCCCCCCCTCCCTCCCTCCCTCCTCCATCCCTCCCATCTCTCTCTCTCTCTCTCTCTCTTTCTCTCTCTCTTTCTCCCTTCTTTATCTCCTCCTCCTCACCTCCCCCTTCTCCCCTCACCTCCCCTCCTCCCCACCTCCCTTCCCCCTCCCTCCCCTCACCTCCCCTCCCCTCCCTCCTCCCCCTCACGTGATATTTGCGTTCATAAAATCGAGTTGCATCGAGCCATCGTGAGATTATATTTTGTGCACTTCTGTGCTTTCCTTTGAGCTTTTGGATAATATTTTAGGCCCGCGCTTTTTCGTTATATTTTAGGCCTATGGAGGTTTATGTTTTGTTACCGTTGTGTTTTGTGTGTGTGTTGTGTTGTGTGTGTTGTGTGTTGTGTGTGTTTGTGTGTGTGTGTGTGTGTGTGTGTGTGTGTGTGTGTGTGTGTGTGTGTGTGTGTGTGTGTGTGTGTGTGTGTGTGGCGTGTGTGTGTGTATCTGACAGTAAGCATAAATCTAAGTGCGATTTTTTTTTTTTTTTTTTTTTGCATTTATAAGTTTCTTACTTTTTCCGTCATTTTTCTTTTGTAAAAGTTCCGAGTACGAAGAATTCTCCACCGATAAAAAGCATACCAGAAAAAAATAGAGATCAACCTTTTAAAAGAGGAAGAAACTGAAATAAGTACACCAAAGTCCCTAGAGTACAAACAGATGGTGTCTTAAAGCCCTTCTCCCTCTCCTCCTCTCTCTCTTCCCTCTCCCTCCTTCTCTCTCTCTCTCTCTCCTCTCTCTCTCTCTCTCTCTCTCTCTCTCTCTCTCTCTCTCTCTCTCTCTCTCTCTCTCTCTCTCTCTCTCTCTCTCTCTCTCTCTCTCTCTCTCTCTCTCCTCTCTCTCCCTCTCTCCCTCTCTCCCTCTCTCCCTCTCTCCCTCTCTCCCTCTCTCCCTCTTCCCTCTCTCCTCTCTCCCTCCCTCCCTCCTTCTCTCCTTTCCCTCCTCCCTCCTTCCTCCTTCTCTCCCTTCCTTCCCTCCCTCTTGTTCATTCATTCTCTACTAATCTGCATTTTTATTCTCGACATTTTAGTCAGTTTGTCATTAGCGTTTTCTTCCTCTTTCCTCTGCTTTTTATTTTTATTTATTATTTGTTTATGGTCTTTGTTATCTTTGAGATGGGAAGAATGTAGAGGGAAGACTAAGATAATCAAATAATTAAATGACTTTTTGTGAAGTATGACTATAGAAAAGTGTAAATCAATTTTATACAGTACATGTAAAAAAGTGGATAGACAGACAGACAAAATAGGAGATGAGAGAGAGAGAGAGAGAGAGAGAGAGAGAGAGAGAGAGAGAGAGAGAGAGAGAGAGAGAGAGAGAGAGAGAGAGAGAGAGAGAGAGAGAGAGAGAGACAGACAGAGACAGAGACAGAGAAAGACAGACAGGAAAAAAATAGAGATAAAACAAAATCGGATAGAAAGAGAAAGAAAGAGACAAGAAGAAACAATTAGAGAAAATCATCATCAACTCCCCGGCAAGAGAAAGCGAAGGAGATGAGAAAACGAGAGAGAAAAATAGAGAGAAAGAAGTGAGTTTGTGAAAGATTAAGATTTCATCATTGTTGACAGCTGAGAGCCATGGAGATAGGACTGAGATCTCACCTTTGCTTGGGTTTGCTTGCGTGGGCGTGCGGGCGTGTGTGTGTGTGTGTGTGTGTGTGTGTGTGTGTGTGTGTGTGTGTGTGTGTGTGTGTGTGTGTGTGTGTGTGTGTGTGTGTGGTGTGTGTGTGTGTGTGTGTGTGTGTGTTGAGAGAGAGAGAGAGAGAGAGAGAGAGTCTGTATGTACTTTTAATTATGAAAATTAACATCCATCCTAATAACTCCAACAATAAATCAACCAAACAACTAAACAAACAAACAAAAAAACAATGCAAGAACAAACCCAAAAAAAACAACAACAACAAATCAACCAAAAAAAAACAAAGACGGATTCCAAAACAAGCAAAACAAAGCCCGAAAAAAAAAAGTTCGTGGACCAGTACAAAGTAACAACCGTATGCAAATGATACCATTCATTCCCGCACAAAAAAAAAGAAAAAAAAAATATGGACGGCAGCTATAATTAACAAAGTTGCTGCCGAGGATGTAATAAATCTGGTGAGACACGGGGCTTCTGACTCACAGAATCTTAAGGCAACTTCTTAAGGAATTAATCTAACCCGAGCTATGGGGTGGGGATGTGTGTTTTGTCTTCCGCTTAATTACCATCCCGTGTGGGTTCTCTCCCTCTTTCGCTCCCTCTCTCTCTCTCTTTCTCGCTCTCTTTCTCTCGTTCTCTCTCGCTCTCTTTCTCTCTCTCTCGTTCTCTCGCTTTTTCTTTCTCTCTC
>NW_020869456.1:157485-159985 GCF_003789085.1 Penaeus vannamei
CTCACCCCCTCCTTCCCTTTCCCCTCTTACCCCCCCACCCCTTCCCTACCACATGCGTTCACAGCTAACGCAGTACATTATCCGTAAGTCTTGTATGAGGTGGATTCCTGTCTTCCTAAGACCCTCCCCCATCCCTCCCGCCGCCCTCTTACCCTTGCTCATATAACTCTGTCTCCTCCTCCCCTCCTCCTACCCTCCCCCCCCCCTCTTTACTCCCTCCCCTCCCTCTATACCACTTCCCTCCCCTCCTTCCCGCGCTCCTCCTCCTCCTTCCTCCTCCCTCTTCCTCCCTTCCCTCCCTCCCTCTTCCTCCTCCCTCCTCTTCCCCCTCCCCCTCCCCTCCCTCTATACCCTCATTCATCCCTCCTCTCTATACCCTTCCCTCTCCCTCCTCCCTCCTTCCCTCCCTCTTCCCCTCTTACTCCCCCTCCTCTCTATGTACCACTTCCCTCTCCTCCTTCCCCTCTCCTCCTCCTCCCTTCCCTCCCTGCCCTCTTCCCTCTTACTCCTCCACCTCCTCTCTTCCTCTCCCTTCCCTCTCCTCCTCCTCCCTTCCTCCTCCCACCCCCCTCTTACTCCTCCCCCTCCTCTCTATACCACTTCCCTCCTCCTTCCCTCTCCTCCTCCCTCCCTCCCTCCTCCTCCACCCCTGTAAGAGGATGAATATCGTATCACTTAACTCGGCATCAAAGGGAGAGTTCATATGCAAATGAGGTAATCCCATAAATGGAGGCAAGAATCCCTCATGCTCAGGGCTTGTAGAGGGGGAAAGGGGAGGCAGGGAGAAGAAGGAGGAGGAGGAGGAGGAGGAGGAGGGGAAGAAGGAAAGCACATGTCAGAAAAGTCGTGTCGGGAGAAGAGGAGGAGGAGAGGAGGGAGGGGAGGTTGTGTTGATGTTGGGGGTCGGGGGTTGACGTGGCCTGGGGGCGGGGCTTGGGGGAAGGGGAGGGTCCTGGAGGAAGGTAGGGGCTTGGAGGGAAGGGGAGGGCTTGGAGGGATGGGGGAGGGGCCTGGAGGGAAGGGGAGGGGCCTGGAGGGAAGGGTAGGGGCTTGGAGGGAAGGGGTGGGGCGGAGGGAAGGGGTGGGGCAAGGAGGGAAGGGGAGGAGCTAGGAGGGAAGGAGAGGGGCCTGGCGTTGGGGGGTGGAGATAGGGGGGGGGGGGAGTGGCGAGTGAAACAATTACATTCGTCTTTCTCGTGGACTGGGATTGCTGACTGTTATTGTTGTTTGTTACTCTTATGACCTCAAGTAATGTCATTGTACTGTCAGTACTTTTGTTGTTAATCTGTTTATTATTGTTTTCGTTAATTTTCTTTTTTCCGGATTACCGTTTTAATTGTTTAAGTTTGTAACACCAGTAAGATCGTGTTAGTGACGATGATAGTGATAGTAGTAATGATGATGATAAGTATAGTGATACTAGTAATGGTAAGAATTATCATTATTATTATTATTATGATAGCAGTGGTAATAATTTTGATTAGTACGCTGATGATAATTAAAGTTTAAAAAGATAATGTGTCTAATGATAATGATACTGTGTCTGATGATGATGATGATGCTTATAATGATTATAATGACAATATTTGAAATAACGATGGTAGAAATAGTAATGATATTGAAGATATTAAAAAGGATAATATTGGTCACAGTTATAACGACTTCAGTGGTGATTTTAATGCTATAGATAATAATGATGAGATGATAACAATAGTGATATTAGAGTATTTATAGTAACGAACAGTAATAATCACAACCAGGATGATAATGATGGTAATGATTGCAATGGAAATAATGATGATAATAGTAGTAACGATAATAGAAAGCGCATCAATAACAACAGTAATGATGACAATAACGCAAACAATGATAATAGTAAATCATAATGATAATTACGACATTAAAAGAAGATGAGAAATGTAGATGACAAATGATGATTTATCCGCCTTTTGATAAGAACAGAGATAAGTGCGAATGCCAACCTAGGGCCATAGAGAACGTGCCTCCACCTGTAGCTTAATTTGCATATGTATGTATCCTCTTCACATGTTTCTTGTCATATCCCTGTGCCTTTTGTCTTTCTTCTTTTCTTCCCCAATTTCGTTTCCCCCGGAGAGGAAAAAATGTGTATGGAAATGAAGGAAATGTGTTTGTGTGAAAGGAAAAGTAATAATAGGTGTTGGCGTGAGTGTAAAGGGGTTAGGGAGGGAGGGGGAGGGAGGGAGGGAGAGAGGAGGGAGAAGAGAGAGGGAGGAGGGGGAGAGAGAAGAGAAGGAGGAGAGAAGAGAGAGAGGGAGGGGGGAGTAGAGAGAAATGGGGGCGAGGGAAGGAGGTGAGAGAGAAAAAAAAAAAGAGAGAAAAGGGGGGTATGGAGGAAGAGAGAAGAAGAGAGAGAGAAGAAGAAGAAGACGAAGAGACAGAAGGCGAGCCAAGCAAACAAACAGACAGGCAGAACAAAGAAAAAAAAAAAAAAAACACGTTCGGGAAGGAGGTAGTGGAT
>NW_020869456.1:188174-195674 GCF_003789085.1 Penaeus vannamei
ATTTGTTTCGACTGAGGACTCTTTTTCCCGCCCGCCGCCTCCTCCTACTCGTTCTTCTGCCCTTCCTTACCTTCTCTCCCATCTCCCTTCTTCCTCCCCCCCCCCCCCAGCCCCTCTATCCCGTGGATCTTCCATACGATATCCGGTTAATGGTAATTCCCCCTTTCTTATTTTTCACTCTCTCTTTTCTTTTTCTTTCTGTTATCTTGCTTTGTTATATGTTTGATCTAGCTCTAACTTCTTTTCTCTATACCTGTCTATCTTCCTCTCTTTATATGTCTATTTATCTTCTCTTTATAAGTCTATCTATCTTCCTCTCTCTCTCTCACTCTCTCATTCTCTTTCTTTTCCTCTCTCTCCTATCTTCCTTTCTGTCTTACTGTCTGTTTGTCTATTTCTTTTTCTTTATTTCCTGTTATTTTGGATCTTTTCCCTCTCTCTTTCTCTCCTTATCTCGTCGTCTCTGTATGCCTGTCTTTCAGTCTGTCTCTACGCCAGTCTCTATTCTCTCTCTCTCTCTTCTCCCTCCCCCTCCATTCTTCTCTCGCTTATCTCTCTCTCTCTCTCTGTTCTCTCTGTCTCTCCTCTCTCTCTCTCTCTCTCCTCTCTCTCTGTCCTCCCTCCCTCCCTCCCTTTCCTTCTTTCCTGCTCTCGTCTCTTCTCTCTCTCTCTCTCTCTCTCTCTCTCTCTCCTCTCTCTCTCTCTCTCTCTCTCTCTCTCTCTCTCTCTCTCTCTCTCTCTCTCTCTCTCTCTCTTTTTTTCTCCCTCCCCCCCCTCTCTCTCTCTCTCTCTCTCTCTCTCTCTCTCTCTCTCTCTCTCTCTCTCTCTCTCTCTCTCTTTCTCTCTCCTCTCTCTCTCTCTCCTCTCTCTCTTCTTCCACCTCTCCCTCCCTCCCCCTTCTCTCCCTTCTTTTTCATTCCCAGTAGATGGCAGCACGAACGACAAATGGAATCTTATTGGGTACAGTGTTGTGTTGTTGGGGAGGGGGGGGTGGGGCGGGAGGGGCAGGAGAGGGGGAGGGGCAGGGGAGGGGGTGCCTCTGGCGGTGTTGGGTGGAGGGGAGCTTGGGAGAATGTAGGGGGGGGCGTGAGTGGCTCTCCAAAGACGATGATGATGAGCATGATAATAATAACATTGGTAATGATAATGTTAATAATGATATGATCTTAATAGTAAAGCAAAAAAAAAAAAAAAAAAAAAAAAAAAAAAAAAAAGACCGACCGTATTTTTTGGCCGAAAAAAATCAACTCAAAAATCTTTATCACTACATTCTTCTAGCACAAACCCTACAACCCTAGGTACAACCCATAACCTCTAGACTTACGACTACAAAAACACACTTAGCAAACCCTGGGGCTGCCACCATAGAAAATGAGGCTTAAGAAAATAAACAAGATTTGTATTTTGAATTTAAACCTCAGTTTTATTTTCCCAGTGTGATATATAGGTCTAGGAGGCAGGGTCCATGACATCACTTCTAAAAATAAAAGTCTAAGAAAATAAGGTGAAAAGAATCAAAAAAAAAAAAAATCCCGACCTACCGACCAACTTCCAGATGGAGTCTGTTACTTGACCAAAGGTTCAATAATGATAGTAGTAATGATAACAAGGTAATGATAATGATAGCAGAGGGAATAGTAATGATAACAGTAACAGAAATAATAATAATAAAGATAATGATGATGATATCAACTATGATTATGTTACTGATACTGATAACAATAATGATACGGATTATGAAAATAATGATAATGATGATAAAAATAATAATAACAAAAATCATCATGGTGTTAATCGTAATGATAATAAGAATGATGTAAATAATAATGTTTATTGTTATTACTTTCATTATCATTATTGTAATTAATATCATAATATCATTACCATCATTACTGTCATTGTTATGATTCCACTACTAGTTCTACTACTACTATTACTACAAGTACTCCTACTATTATCATTGTTATTATCATCATAGGTATCGTTATTATCATTGTTATTACTATCTTAAATATTATCATTATCATTATTATCTTTATTTCAATTACTATCATCATCTTTATTTCATTTACCATTATTATCCTTATTACTATCATTATCATTATCAATGTCATTGTTGCTATCACTATCACTACTTTATTACATTATCATTATTACATTATTATATTATTACTCTACTATATTATTACTACCACTAACTACACTACTTATCATTACTGTTATTATCATTATCATTATCATTATTATTATCATTATTATCATTATCATTATGATCATTATTGTTTCTGTAATTATTGCATTGTATTATTGTTATCATTATTGTTTCTGTAATTATTGACATTACTATTATTGTTATTATTACTATTATTATTATTGCTTTTGTTACTACTACTATTACTATCATTATGATGATGATGATGACATTAAAATGCTAGTCAAGATAATTTAATTCATAATAATCATGATATAATTGATAAAGATAATGATGGTGATGATATATTTAATGATACAATTGTTGATAAGCTTTCCATGATAATGATTGTGATGATGATAGTGATGATGATAATGATATTAGAACAAATAAAACTCATGTTATTAATGATACAATTACTACTGCGTCTACTACTAACAATAGTAATAACAATGATTATAATTTTATCAATTGATGATAATATAATAAACAATAGTTAATAAAACTCATGATGGGTGATTATAATTTTATTTTGAATAATTGATTTTCCAATAATAAAACAAAAATAATGATTTCAATAATAAAGCGAAAATAATACTCTCCATTCTTCAGGAATTAGTAATTTTATAGAAAACTTTGGATTTTTTTTTCATCATTAATTATTATCATTTTTGTTACTATCTTTATCACCGATTATCTTTATCAGTATTCACTATTATTATTATCATTACCATTGTCATTATTACTATCATCTTACATGACTGTATCACATAGTATTTCAGCTTATATTGTACAAGTGTTTGCTTATATTCCTCCTTGCAAATCTGCAGTGCTTTTCCATGATTACTTGTGTCACTTACATGTCATTACAGTGTGTGTGTCAAGTCAACCATCATATTCTCCGGTTCCTGTGTTTCATGGACACTGTTAAGAAATTTTGTGGTGTGTAAAAGATGAGTCCTTGTAAGTGAAACATGGCGTTGCAAAATCCGTAGAGTTTCAAACTGTATATGCCATTACAGTATGTGTGTCAGGTCAAGCATCACATTCTCTTGTTCCTCTGTTTCCATGGTCACTGCTGAGGAATATCGTGTCAAAAAGCGAGCCTTTTAAGTGAAACATGGGTTGCAAAATCCGTAGAGTTTCCCAAACTGTATATGCCATTACGGTATGTCAGGTCAAGCATCACATTCTTCTGTTCCTGTGTTTCATGGGTATTGTTGAGGAATCCGTGTGTAAAAAAATTAGTCCTTTTAAGTGAAACGCGGGTTGCAAAATCCGTAGAGTTTCCCAAACTGTACATGCCATTACAGTGAGTGTGTCAAGTCAAGCATCACATTCTCCGGTTCTGTGTGTTCATGGACCACTGTTAAGGAATTTGTGTGTAATAGACGAGTCTTTTTAAGTGAAACACGGGTTGCAAAATCCGTAGAGTTTCTCAAACTGTATTATGTCTAATAGTCTTGTTCTTATTCATACTAGCAGAATATTTTTGGGGGATGTTGCGTGTTCTGTCAGATTATGATCCAAATTAGGATATATTTTTACACAAACAACCACATACATAGACCCACACAGCGACCCACCAAACCGTCCACAAATAACCCACACACCGACCCACACCCCATCCACAAAACCACACACACACAAACCAAAACCCACCCACACACCCACACACACTCACACTCACACACACACAGACCAACCCACCACCCACACGCCACACACAGACCAACCCACTCACACCCACACGCACACATGCACACACACAGACCAACCCACCCACACACACACCCACACGCATGCACACATGCACACACACATACTAACCCACCCACACACACCACACACACACAGACACCCCACCCACCCACACACACACACACCCAACCACCCACCCCACACTCACACACACAGACCAACCCACCCACACTCACACACACACAGACAAAGGCACACACCACACATACCTCGTGACCGTGACATACACCTAGCCATAACCATTCAGCGAAAGTCCCAGATACAACTTGGCACGTAAATTTCAGTCGACTTCGGCATCCAGTGGAGGCGGTATCTGCGAATTTCAGGAGCGAGAGAATCGTTACGGGGAAGGTATTAGTCTTCGTGAGGAAGGGGTGCAGGGGAAGGAGGGGTTAGGGGAGAGGGGGGGGGGGAGGGTCCTCGAAATGGTGGAGGGGGAAGGGGGAGGAGGGGTAGTCCTCGAAATGGTGGAGGGGGGAGGGGGGGGTATATCTCCAGATGGTGGTGTAGGGAGGCAGGGGGAAGGGGGGAAGGGGTGGGTATATCTCGAGATGGTGGAGGGGGAGGTGGGAGGGGGGAGGGTATCTCTCGAGATGGTGCAGGGAGGCGGGGGGAAGGGGGTGGGGGTGGTCCTCGAGATGGTGGAAAAGGAAGGGGGTATTCTCGAGATGGTGGAGGAGGGAGAGGGGGAGTTCTCGAGATTTGGATGGAGGGAGGGGGTAGTTCTCGAGTTGGTGGAGAGGAGGGGAGGGGGATGGTAGTTCTCGAGATGGGTGTAGGAGGGAGGGGTAGTTTTCGAGATGGTGGAGGGGGGAAGGGGGAGGGGTAATCCTCGAGATGGTGGAGGGGGAGGGGTATTCTCGAGATGCTGGATGGGGGGAGGGGTAGTTCTCGAGATAGTCGGGGGCGGATAGGGTACGGTGGGGTAAGTAGGAGGGGGGGAAGGGGGTTAGAGATAGGGTAAAAGTTAAAATTTTATTTTTTATTTTTTATTTTTATCAACTTTTTTTACTTAGGTTTTGAAGGTGGGATTTTGAATTTTCCTCTCAATGTTTGTCTATCTTTCTCTTTCTTTCATTCATTGTCCATCTGTTCTCTCTATTTCTCTTGTTCTATCTTTCTTTCTTCTTCTATGTCTGTTTCTCTCTCACTCAATCTGTCTGTCTGTCCATGTCTTTCTCTCTCTTTCTGGCTCTCTCTCTCTTCTCTTTGTCTTTCATTCCTCCCCTCCCTCTCTCTTTATCTAACTACCTCTCTCTCTCTCTATTCTCTTTCTTTATTATCTTTTTCCTTTCTTTCTCTCTCTCTCTATCTCCATGTATGTTTATCTGTTTCTCTTTATCTATCTATTTACCTCTCCTTTTTCTATTTCTTGCTCGTTCTCTCGTTTTCTACGACGGTGAAGTTCAATGGAAATTATTACTGACACAGTGAAGGTTGTTGGAGATTTAGGACTCGAGTGGGAAAAGTTTTTTTTGTTCATTTTATATTTCTTTTATTATTACTTTTTAAATATTTTTTGTATTTTTTCCGTTAGAAGTAATTTTTTTTTTATTAATCTGTAGATATCTATTAGCTGTCTTTTTAATACTAGACTTTGAAGACTTTGAACAAAAAACTCAACTTTTATCAAACAGCGATATGATTATTGGTTCCCACGAGAAAGGCCAGCGATCGAATCCCTTCCACGCTAACGTAGGCGCCGTTAATGTCTCTTATTATCTTTGAGTGTGCGAATATCGTATATTTCTTGATGTTGCTTGTGAGTATGATTCTGAGGATATAATTGAAGTGAGCGAGTAGATTTACTCTACTTTTTGCAATTATTTTTTTCCCAAAATCTTTCCCACGTTAGTCACAATGTGCATATATTTTCAAAATTATAAAACACACACACACACACACACACACATCATGTCATCTCTGTATGTCTTTCATTAAGTTTCCCCGTGTATTTGTTTTGTGATCATCATGTGGCTTACTGCATTCTTGTTGCGTTAAAGCTTAGCATAATTTGCTTCTGCAATTATTTTCTTCGCTCTTGGTAAATGTTCTTGGTCTAGGCTCATTAAGGAAGTACAAGATCCAGTGTTGATTTTCAAATTGGACACGCGAATTTTCACAACGCTGTTGACAGGACGCACTAATAATGTGTATGCGTGTGTGTATGAGAGAGAGAGGAGAGGAGAGAGAGAGAGAGGGAGAGGGAGAGGAGAGGAGAGGGAGAGGGAGAGGGAGAGGGAGAGGGAGAGGGAGAGGGAGAGGGCAGAGGAGAGGGAGAGGGAGAGGGAAGGGGAGAGGAAGAGGGAGAGGGAGAGGGAGAGGGAGAGGCGAGGGCGAGGGCGAGGTCGAGGGCGAGGGAGAGGAGAGGGAGAGGAGAGGGAGAGGAGAGGAGAGGGAGAGGGAGAGGGAGAGGAGAGGAGGGAGAGGGAAGGGAGAGGAAGAGGGGAGAGGGAGAGGGAGAGGGAGAAGGAGAGGGCGAGAGGGAGGGCGAGGGAAGAGGGAGAGGGAGAGAGGGAGAGGGAGAGGGAGAGGAGAGGAGAGGGAGAGGGAGAGGGGAGGGAGGGCGAGGCGAGGGAGAGGGAGAGGGGAGGGGAGGGAGAGGGAGAGGAGAGGGAGAGGGAGAGGGGGAAGAGAGAGAGGAGGGAGGGAGAGGGAGGGAGGGAGAGGGAGAGGGAGAGGAGTGGGAGAGGGAGAGGAGAGGAGAGGGAGAGAGAGAGAGGGAGAGGAGAGGAGAGAGGGAGAGGGAGAGGGAGAGGGAGAGGGAGAGAAGGAAGAGAGAGAGAGAGAGAGAGAAGGAGAGAGAGAGAGAGAGAGAGAGAGAGAGAGAGAGAGAAGAGAGAGAGAGAGAGAAGAGAGAGAGAGGAGAGAGAGAGAGAGAGGAGAGAGAGAGAGAGAGAGATAGAGAGAGGGAGAGAGAGAGAGAAGAGAGGAGAGAGAGAGAGAGAGAGAGAGAGAGAGAGAGAGAGAGAGAGAGGAGAGAGAGAGAGAGAGAGAGAGAGAGAGAGAGAGAGAGAGAGAGAGAGAGAGAGAGAGAGAGAGAGAGAGAGAGAGAAGGAGAGAGAGAGAGAGAGAGAGAGAGAGAGAGAGTGAGTCCCAGGTTAATGAAAGAAAGCGAGAGAGAGAGATTTCGAGCAAGTTTTATGATCATTATTATCATCATTACTATTATCACTATCATCATATTATCATTATTACTGTTATTATTATTATCATCATTATCATTATCTTCATTACCATCATCATCATTATCACAGTCATTATACTTTTTATCATTAGCATGTTGATCAACATTATCGTGATAATTATGATTAACGTTGCTTTTGTTCCTATTATTTTCATTATCAATATCATTACCTCTTTATTATTATTATTATTATTATTATTATTATTATTATTATTATTATTATTATCATTATCATCCTTATTATCATTATTATTATTGTTATTATTATTATTATTATTATTATCAATAATAATATTATTATTATTATCATTAATGCTAATTATAATAACAATATTATAATTACTAATATTATCATTATAAT
>NW_020869456.1:208174-210674 GCF_003789085.1 Penaeus vannamei
TCTTTCACCCCGTCCTTCCCCTCTCTCTTCCCCCTCTTTATCCTTTTCTCTCTCTCGCTTCCTTCCCCTCCCTCAGCCCATAACTTAACTCTCTTTTTCTCTTTGTCTCTCTAGCTCATTCCCTTTTATCTCTCATTCCCTCTTATCCCCCCCCCTTCTCTTTCACCCCGTCCTTTCCCTCTCTATCCTTTTCTCTCTCTCGCTTCCTTCCCCCTCCCTCAGCCCCAGAACTAAACTTAATTCTCTCTCTCTTTCTCTCTATCTCTTTTTTCCCTCTCATTTTTCCATCTCTCTTTCACCCCCTCCTTCCCCTCTCTCTTCCCCCTCTTTATCCTTTTCTCTCTCTCGCTTCCTTCCCCCTCCCTCAGCCCCATAACTTAAACTTGCGACGTAAAACCCAGCTGATTTTTCTACCCATGAATTAACTGCCACTTTTACCCCCTTTTTGTTGCTCCGGACTTGAGAACTTCAGAATTATTTCCGCTCAGGCTCCAGGGAATTGCCACCTCAGCTCGGTTTTAATGGGTTTTCATTACCCAGCCTTCTCGTCTCAACCCCTTTTTTTAGGCATTGTGTATCATTTGTATCAACCCTTAATGTTGTTAAGGGGGTTTGTCTTTTGTGATGATTCTATTGTTTGTTATTACATATATGCTTTCATTACCCAAGCTTCTAATCTAAACCCATTTTTAGTCATTTTGTATCATTTGTATGAACCTTTAATGCTGTTAAAGGGGTTTATTTTGGTTGTTGGGGTTGTATATAGGTAATCTGTTCTATTGTTTGTTATTATATATATGTTGTTTTCATTACCCAGCCTTCTCGTCCAAACCCCCTTTTTAGGCATTGTGTATCATTTGTATCAACCCGTAATGTTGTTAAGGGGGTTTGTCTTTGGTTGTTGTGGTTGTATATAGGGAATCTGCTCTATTGTTTGTTGTTATATATATGTTGTTGGGGTTGTTGTATAATGGTTATCGTATTATCGGTGTTGTGATGGTTTTAACTGTTGTGATGATTCTATTGTTTGTTATTACATATATGTTGTTTTCATTATCCAAGCTTCTAATCTAAACCCATTTTTAGTCATTTTGTATCATTTGTATGAACCTTTAATGCTGTTAAAGGGGTTTATTTTGGTTGTTGGGGTTGTATATTAGGTAATCTATTCTATTGTTTTTTTTATTATATATATGTTGTTTTCATTACCCAGGATTCTAGTCTAAACCCCTTTTTTAGGCATTGTGTATCATTTGTATCAACCCGTAATGTTGTTAAAGGGGTTTGTCTTTGGTTGTTGGGGTTGTATATTAGGTAATCTATTCTATTGTTTGTTAATATAAATATGTTGTTTTCATTACCCAGCCTTCTCGTCTAAACCCCTTTTTTAGGCATTGTGTATCATTTGTATCAACCCGTAATGTTGTTAAGGGGGTTTGTCTTTGGTTGCTGGGGATGTTGTATAAAGGTAATCGAATTATCGGTGTTGTGATGGTTTTAACTGTTGTGATGATTCTATTGTTTGTTATTATATATATGTTGTTTTCATTATCCAAGCTTCTCGTCTAAACCCCTTTTTAGGCATTGTGTATCATTTGTATCAACCCTTAGTGTTGTTAAGGGGGTTTGTCTTCGGTTGTTGTGGTTGTATATAGGTAATCTGTTCTATTGTTTGTTGCTATATATATGTTGTTGGGGTTGTTGTATGTAGGTAATTGTATTATCGGTGTTGTGATGGTTTTAACTGTTGTGATGATTCTATTGTGTGTTATTATATATATGTTGTTTTCATTATCCAAGCTTCTCGTCCAAACCCCCTTTTTTTAGGCATTGTGTATCAGTTGTATCAACCCTTAATGTTGTTAAGGGGGTTTGTCTTTGGTTGTTGTGGATGTTGTATAAAGGTAATCGTATTATCGGTGTTGTGATGATTCTATTGTGTGTTAATATATATATATATATATATATATATATATATATATATATATATATATAATATATATATATTGTTTTCATTACCCAGGATTCTTGTCATTATGTATCATTTGTATCAACCCGTAATGTTGTTATAGGGGGTTTGTCTTTGGTTGTTGGGGATGTTGTTATAGGTAATCTGTTCTATTGTTTGTTATTATAAAGATGTTGTTTTCATTACCCAGGCCTTCTCGTCTAAACCCCTTTTTTAATCATTGTGTATCATTTGTATCAACCCGTAATGTTGTTAAGGGGGTTTGTCTTTGGTTGTTGGGGTTGTATGTTATAGGTAATCTGTTCTATTGTTTGTTGTTATATATATGTTGTTGGGGTTGTTATATGTAGGTAATTGTATTATCGGTGTTGTGATGGTTTTAACTGCTGTGCTGATTCTATTGTGTGTTATTATATATATATATATATATATATATATATGTATATATATATATATATATATATATATATATATATATAATATATATATATATATATATATATGTTGTTTTCATTACCTAGGCCCTCTCGT
>NW_020869456.1:215674-220674 GCF_003789085.1 Penaeus vannamei
TGTTTTGTTTTGTTTTTTCTTGTTCTTGTTTTTGTCTTGATCTTGTTCTTGTTTTTGGTCTTGATCTTGTTCTTGTTTTGGTCTGATCTTGTTCTTGTTATGGTCTGATTCATTTTTTGTTTTTACTTGTTTATAAACTTATTTTTCTTGTTGTTCATCCGTCTGTTTGTTGTGATTCTTTGTTTTGATATTTCGCGTTTATTTCTTTATTCTATTTATTTGTTCGTCAGTATTTCTACTTTTTTTATGGGCTTTACGTATCTATTTGCTTGTTTGTCTTTGTTGATCTCGATCTTTGTCGGTCTATCTTTTTTATTGTTATTGGTGTATTAGTATTTGCTTTGTTTTAATCTCTTAATTATTTTCTTATTTCTTGATTTTTTTTCTTATTGTTACGATTTTCTATTGTGTTTTCGTTGCTTTTTGTATATATACTCATTAGCATGGCAGCTAAAAGTTATTTCATTGTTTATTGTTAATATCTTTAATATCCATTTATAGAATATCTATATCTATATATATCTTTCTACTTATATATCTACCTATAGATATATGCCTATTTGTCTATGTCTATCTATCTGTCTGTCTGTTTGTATACATTCGTTTATGTATCCATCTACTTACCATTCTAGATGTCTATCCGACTGGCTGTCTATCTATCCATTTATCCACTAACCCATCTATCTTTCTATATATGCGTTTCTTTCTATCTATGTGACTATCTATCATATCATTTGTACCTCTATACATTGATGTCATATTGTGCATGTTTTTATTATTAACTATATAACATCTGTGTCATTTAGCAAATTCATGTAATGTTTTCATAATGGAGTTCGAAAATGTTCACTTTTTGTATGGAGTTCTGTGCCAAATTTTACTTTCATTCTCAAGTTTATTTTTAAAGTCTTTCAGGTTTCGATGATGTCATATTGTGCATGTTTTTATTATTAACTATATAACATCTGTGTCATGTAGCTAATTCTTGTAATGTTTTCATAAATTTTTCACTTTTTGTATGGAGTTTTGTGCCAAACTTTTACTTTCAATCTGAAGTTTATTTTTAAAGCCTCTCAGATTTCGATGATTTGATATACCTGTTATAAAAAAGATTTAGTCAGCAAGAATGTGATCCGATAGGGAGAGGCTTCGCATATGTAGTGTTGTGTAGTATTGTATTTTTGTTGATTTTTTTCTGTAGTTAATTTCTCTCTTTCTTTCTGTCTGTTTTTTATGTTTCTGATTTTCTGTCTCTGTCTCTGTCTGTCTGTCTGTCTCTTTCTCTCTCCATCTATCTATCTATCTATCTATGTAGCTATTTCTCTCTTTCTCTCTAACTATCTCTCTTCCTCTCTTCCTATCTCTTTTCGGGAGTATGAGTGGTAACTAAATGAGTTATTTGTTAATTTACTGTAAGAACAGATGTACATATGGATGCATATATGTACTGTACATATTATGTGTTTGTTTGTTTGCTTGTATGTTTTTTGTTCCTTTTTGTGTGTGTGTCTCTCTCTGTGTGCGTGCAAACGTATGTGTATGTGTCTCTTTGTGATTGTAATGAGTGTATTGACATGAAGGGCTTTTGTACGCATTATAGCGCAAAGATATTCTCCTTCGCAGTTTTACTCTATCAGTCTAGAGTCGAGCACGTATCATTTTCATTTCTTTACACATATGCTCCCTCTCCTATAGCGAGGAAACCTACAAGGGATGTCAACTATATATAGGGGGAAATTTATTCTTCTTTTTCAGTCCTGTCTCTCTCTTGTCTTTTTTTTTAAACTGTCTACACGAGAAAATTTATTTCCAATTACTTTTTACTCTCTTTTTTCCCTCCCTTTACCACTAGAACCGCCACCTGTCCCCTCCGCACCCGCCATTATAGTCGGGGTCCCTCGGGGTTTCCCTTCTCTACCCAGCCAATATGGCGGATTTCTAGGGCACCGACAACGCCATCTTTGAGACAATTACTGAACTAATTTTTCTCCCTGTCTATAAAATATATTGTCATTACAGGCATTTACAAAAGGAAAAAAAACAAAAACTAAGATAAAAAGGCATATAATACAAGCCGTTTTCGATCACCATATGTGAAACTAGACATAAAAAAACACAAACATACGTTAGAAATGAAAATAAAAAACCCGCCTCCAATGAAATTCACATTAAGAGCTCCCTTTGGCTGGTCGTTGAGTCAGCTACAAAATTAGCTAAATTTCGGAGGAAAAAAAGGTATCAAACAGTAATTGGATTTTGAATGAGATACGACAGAGGGAAGGTGGATTAGGGAGGGGTAGAGTAGAGGGGTAATTTGGAAAATGAAGAAAAGGGAGGAAAGGATAGAGAGAGAGGGAGAGCGAGACAGACAGAGAGAGAGAGAGAGAGAGAGAGAGAGAGAGAGAGAGAGAGAGAGAGAGAGAGAGAGAGAGAGAGAGAGAGAGAGAGAGAGAGAGAGAGAGAGAGAGAGAGAGAGAGAGAGAGAGAGAGAGGAGAGAGAGAGAGAGAGAGAGAGAGAGAGAGAGAGAGAGAGAGAGAGAGAGAGAGAGAGAGAGAGAGAGAGAGAGAGGGAGAGAGAGAGAATTATAAGAGACAGACAGATAGACAGAAAAAAACAAATGCTAAAAAAGAAATGAAAAAAGAAAAAAAAAGCAAAGAAGACGGCAAACAAATAAATTTAGAAAATATAACGTACCCCAAAGAGTAAGAAGAGGAAGAGGAAGCAACAGAAGAAAAGCGGAAATATATTGTTGGTCGTTTGAAGCGGCATTTGTATCTTTCCTTGTGTGTCTTCTTGGTTTTTGCTTTCTCTTTGTCTTTTTCTCTCTTTCTCTCTCTGTGTCTTTTTCTCTCATTCTCTCTCTCTGTGTCTCTGTCTGTCTGCCTGTCTCTCTCTCTCTCTCTCTCTCTCTCTCTCTCTCTCTCTCTCTCTCTCTCTCTCTCTCTCTCTCTCTCTCTCTCTCTCTCTCTCTCTATATATATATATATATATATATATATATATATATATATATATATATATTATATATTTATATATATGCATGTATGTATGTATGTATATAACACACACACACATATACGTATATGTGTATACATATTCTCTCTCAACCTTTCTCTCTGCCCCCCCCCTCTCTCTCTCTCACTCTCACTCTCACTCTCTCTTTCTCTCTCTCTCTCTCTCTCTCTCTCTCTCTCTCTCTCTCTCTCTCTCTCTCTCTCTCTCTCTCTCTCAATCTCACTCTCTCTCTCAATCTCACTCTCTCTCTCACTCTCTCTCTCTCTGTTTATCTTATTTTTTTCGGTACATCTTTAACACATTTTGTCCTTCGTATTCAACAGATAAATAAATAAATAAACAAAACAAATAAGTATGTAAATAACGACTGGCTTCTCGACGATCAAGACTTTCAATAAAAGAAATAGTTAAGGAACTAATTAAAATGATAAGCATACTTTGGAGTCTTTTATTTACTCCTTAAATTAAATTGAAGTAGATGAACCCAGGATAAAGTGACATTTAAACAAGTGAATGTTTGGCTAAGATGAAATTGATTAAGATTTGAAGCACGTGTCTCATGGGCCAATTCCACAGTGCAATACATGAGTGCCACTTTTAACCCTTCAGTGCCAGATAGCAATCAGAGTTGCAATATGAATAATCTGGGTAATTATAGTGATAAAAGTGGTATACGAGTTATAGTAGTAATATTATAGGGGCGTAGGTAATGTAACAGGATGAGAAGTAGTGACGCTACTGTCATAGAGGTTACATGACAGTAACGGAGGTAGGCATGTAGTAGCATAAGTAACGCTACAGTAACAGAAGTAACACGATAGTATAAGAAATATCACTATAGGGGCATAAGAAACACTGTAGTATGAGAAGTAACAGAAGTAACAGAAGTAACACTGTAGGAGCATAAGTAACACTGTAGTATAAAAAGTAACACTGTAGGAGCATAAGTAACACTGTAGTATAAAAAGTAACACTGTAGGAGCATAACTAACACTACAGCAGTAGAAATAACACTGTAAGAGCATAAGAAACATTACAGTAACGGAAGTAACAGTGTAGGAGCATATAGAAACACTGTAGTAAAAGAAATAACTGTAGGAGCATAAGAAACACTACAGCAGCAGAAATAACACCGGAGGAGCATAAATAACACCACAGAAACGGAACAACTAAAATCACAGTGGCAGCAAATAACAATACAGGAGCAACAAATACAGAAATAATACTTCTGCACGACTCCATCAGAGAGAACAGAAAGAGAGTCAGAGCGCACACACCTCGCCACTCTACAGCTATGTCCAGTGTGTCTGACATTACCTTCCGATGAACAATGGATCCCCGGGAACACTACGCGAGAGTTAGAAAGCTGTGGGTGACATAGGGTGATGATTAAAGCTTCACAGGATACATGGCAGAGAAATCCTTTGCCTTACTGTTGACGTCACGGAGCTCGGCAACATGTTTTTTTATTTGTTTTTTTTATCTTTTTTGGGGGGGGGGATTATTGTTTTCTTATTTTTGTTATTTATTTCTTGGTTTTGTAGGTGGATGTGGCATGTGAGAAAGCTGGATTCTTTTTCTTTATTTTTCTATTTTTCTTAATTATTTCTTTTTTTTTTTGTTCGTCGTAAGGCATGAAGAATTAGGTTTATGACGCAATTGATGCTGATTTGTTGGTGGGTGTTTAAGGCGAGTAATATGATATAAGACGAGAGAAGACGAAGAAAAAAAAAAAAACAGAGATAGATAGATAGATAAATTTAATGATTTAAGTAAGGCCACAGCATTTGTTTTTTGAATAGTGGGCCTGCTGACATTTATTTTCAGGAAAAATAAAAAAAATGAAAATCCCGATTTTTTTCTTTTTTCTTTCATTTCCCGCCGATATTGTGACGTCCGCGAAAGAAATAGCATAAAATTAAACACAAATCAATTTGTTATAAATCACTGTGTATGGTACCATTTCTCCCGTCTCCAACACAAC
>NW_020869456.1:230674-235674 GCF_003789085.1 Penaeus vannamei
TCAAGTAAGTCAGGTTGTATAGGGTCAAATCGTGGCAATTGTAAATATTTGATGTTAATTTTAGATTTTAATTGACTTGCATATTTAAAATCAGAGACTCTTGTTGGTAATGTGATGTTGATTTTTAGCGTAGACAGTCTATCAAGTGGAGTTGCATAGGGAAAACTTCAAATTTAGTGTTGAGAGGATAACAGTGATTTTTTTCTTTCTTTCTTTCTTTCTTTTTTTCTTTTCTGATGTAATTGCATGTTTTTAATATAATAGTTGTTATTTTTAAGATCAATAGTTAGCTTTGGTCAAGGGGTTTGAGCGGAGGAGGAAAGAAGATGAGAAGTCTTTTTTTATTGATCTCATTGTTCTTATAAAAATTAATTGTTATAAAAAAAGGGGTATCAATACTGCTATCATTTTTACCAATTTTTTTGTGTGTAGATATATGTAATTAAGATTGATAAGTATCGCTTTTATTATTATCATTGATATCATTTTTACGATTATTATTGTAAATAATTTTTAAAAGGATAACATTTATTGTTTTTATTATTGAAATTAAACCTAACATTATTATCATTCGCATAATGATAATTGCAAACACCATTATCATAATATAATGATAATACCAAACATCATTATCATTTGCCTTATCATAATCACAAACACCATTATCAGCATCACAATCATGACCACTACCAATGTCCTTATCATCATCCTCACCGTCGTACCGCAGCTCAAACACTTAACCTCCAACATTCCCCTTCCCCCCTCTTCCCTACAACAGGGAGATTGCCAGTGCCATCAAGAAGCTCCTGGACGCTGTCTCCGAGGTTTCACAGTACATCCCCGGCACACAAGGGAAGCAATCGCTGGAGCACCGCAAGCGCGATTTTGTCAAACACAGCAAGAAGTTCAGCAACACCTTAAAGGAGTACTTCAAGGAGGGACAGTAAGTTGTTAAGGAGCAGGGGAGAGGAGGCTGCTACTGTTGCTGTTATTATTTCTGTGGCTATAGCTATTTTTTTAGTATTGTTGTTATTGTTATTATTAATATTATCATTGTTATTATTAATTGATGCTATTACCACTATTACTATAACTTAATGTGTTTTTATTATTATTATTATTATCATCATCATCATCATTGTTATGATTATTATATTGATTACTATTATTATTACTATTACTCTTGCTTATTGTTACCATTGTTATTATCATTATTATTATTATTATTATTATTATTATTATTATTATTATTATTATTATAATATGACATTGTTGCTTTTCTGTATTCATCATATGTCTGTTATGGGAGGGTTATCATGTATCTTTTTTCATCTATATAATTTTTGTTGGTTACTACACCTTGTCTGCTTTAATGTCATGGTGATGGGACCTGATTTATTTATGATATTACAGAACAGTCTAGACTTTGTGGTTAGGGCTAAGCTGTTTACAGCTGACCAACCTGCTGCGAGTTGTGACGTGTATACACGTCATAGGCTATTATGTCGTGACTGCTATAGCTGTACCCGTCACTGAGGGGTTAAAGACAAATATTACTAGTTTTGATTTTAAGATTTTTTTTTAGAGAGAGATTGTGAGTGGCTATTTGCATGTGCTTGTAAGGTTCCACACGTGTGTGTGTGTATGTATGTATGTATGTATGTATGTATGTATGTATGTGTGTGTTTTTTGTTAGTAATTGTTGTAGTCATTTCTAAGGAAGACCCGAGACTCCAACCAGTAATGTCATTCTTGCAGAGCCAATGCAGTGTTCGTGAGTGCCACCTACCTGATTCACCAGACCAACCTCATCATGCTCACCGTCAAGGACAAGTGTGAGTGAGAGCCTTCTGGTCATCTCGCTCGCTCATTTAGTCTCCTTCAAAGTCATCGGGTTGTGCTGCACTGTGAGGCAGAGGATCCTTGCGTTCCCATCCTACCCCCATCAGTCCCTTTCTCCTGCCCCTTTCCCCCTCTCAGCCCTTTTGGAACAGCATGCCCACCTGCCAATAGACTCAAAAATGGAGTGGTTCCCCTCCCCCCTCCTCCTGTACCCCCTCTTCAGCAGGTCCACAACAGGCAGATGGAAGGGGAATGACCTCTGAAGCTCGGAACAGAGACTCGGATAAAGAGGACCCACTCGTGCTATCTGAGTGCAGGTGAAGAGGAAGGAAACCTTTGGTTTTCCTCTGTGGCCGAGTGTGCTTGCGTCTGTTATATATATGTAAAAAGAGAGACAAAAAAGAAAAAAAAAAAGAGATAGAGCAGTTTGTTGGATATATTTTGAAAAGTAGATATTTGCCTTATATGTATATAATGCATAACTTGTAACATAAGAAAATCACGAATATGCTGTCTATTTTAAAATGAAGTCAATGCTTTGTGGAAGTTAAAAAAAAAATGTATGCATTGGAAGTGTGAAGGAATGTAGTATGAGAGAAAGCCTGCGGATGAGATCTAGGAGCCACTAGATCAGATTCCCATGCAAGATGTTCAGTCAACATGTTTTACAGAGTATTTTTGTCAACTCTGTTTGCTTTTTCATTATTGTCATTGCACTTGTGAAATCAGTCTTCGTCTTGGGCTGTTGTTCATGAGCAGCACTTGAGGAATAGCATATTGAGTTGGTCTAAGTTTATATCTTTTCTTTAGTGTGCTTTACTGGTTCTTATAAATCCGTTTAATGTCCATATGTAATAGAGTTTTTTAAAGCTAGTTTATACAAATAAGCTATGTTCTTTCTTTGTGTTATTCATTTCCTTCCCTTTTCTTCAAGTATATTATTAAGCCTCCTTGCTGAAATTGTACAGTGCTTTGAGCAGTTGTTAGAGAATTGTATGTGTATGAACAATGCAGAGAAATGTTTATAATGGATGTCCTTTTTTCTCTTTCTTCAGCTAAAGACAAGCCAAGAGGTTATTTTGTGACAACAACTTAGTTAAATTTTCAAATCCTGTTGCTCATCATACCAAGAGACCAGAGTACAGAAATGAAAGAGGAATGCAGAGACCTTAATCACACTGTGGTTCGACACATTCCAGTGCTATGCAGGGCTCGAGGAACTTGCAGTGCCTTTGCCAGGGAGACGTAAACTGACCCTGATTTACTTGTTCTGGCTCCACTGGTTTCCTTGGGCTTTTGTCTTAGGTTTATGTGATATTATTTTTTCTTTTCTCCCATATCTTTTGTCATATGTCTCCTTTTTTGTGTTCTCTTTGTACTTTTTTTTCTCGTTACTTTTCTTTTTCTCTTTACATTTTGCCTACTTGTCATTTATTTTTTTGTCACTGCAGTTCTTGGGTCAAGACTTCATAGTTCATGGATATCATTATCTTGAATGAGTTTTATACTTCTTTATGTTTCTCTCTCCCTCTCCTCCTCTCCTCCCTCCCTACTTCATCTTCTTCTCCTTTCCCTCCCTCCCTCCTTCCTCCTCTCCTCCCTCCCTACTTCTTCTTCTTCTCCTCTCCCTCCCCTCCCATTCCTCCCTCTCTCCCTCCTTCCATCTCTCTCCATCCCCTTGCCTTCCCATTTCTTCTCTCTCCTTTTTTTTTTACTTTTTACAAGCAAAGAGAAACCACAATGATAAATCATTAATTCCACTTCATTTGTTTTTATTTATTATAATCTAGTCCTAATTAACATGTGTACAGTTAATTGGTCAGTTGCATGTATAATTTGCTTGTTCTGTTGGATTGGTTGGTTGGCATACGTATCTCTTCAGCAGAAAGCTTTTATTTATCAACATTGGGGTCCAGGTTGTGCCGCCTCTCATTGGTGATCCTGAGCTGTTTTAGTGGCCGCTTTATCCCTCTTTCTGTTCCTCATTTTCTCTCCTTTCTTTTATGATGATTCATTATGATTTTTATTTTATTATATGTATGTATGTATGTCTTATATTTTTGCAATATAGATTGATGTACTGTATTCTGTTTTATTGTTTTAATTATTCTCCTTTTGCTCCTTTTCTGTCCTCTTTCCTGATGTTGTTTTTTGTGTAAGTAACAGGTACAGTGTGAGGAATTTTTTAGACATGCACTTTTCACACCCTCGGCAACAGCATTTGCCAAACCAAAGAAAATGACACTGGAAGTACACTGGTAAGGGTGAGGTACATTTAACACTAACAGAGATGCAGTTAAAAAAGATATGTATATAATTATTACTCTATCCCTCTCCCCACCTCTCCCTCTCCCAAGGCAAGCATGGCATCTTAATGGTTCAACTTATTATTATGTTTTTAAATTTATTTTTTAATTTTTCTTGATTTGCAACACTGACAATCAGAAAAGCACTCATAATAAAGGAGTGACGATCAAACATACAGAAGCTTGGGGTCACATTCCATAATCTTAAGTTGTAAGTGTATCCACATTGAACAAATGCCTGTGTTATTATAGATGATTGTAACAGAGGTCATCCTTTATCCTCTGCAGCAAAAGTAATGATTTTTTTTTTCCTCTTATTTTATGATCACATGCGCACACTCACACACGCACATGCACACACAAACACACACATGCACACACAAACACACACATGCACACACAAATACACATGTACATGCACACGCATGCACATAAACGCATTTACACACACACAAACACACACACATTTATTTAAATTATATGAAAATCTCAAGCAATAAGAGGTATATTTGATCAGATAAGATACATGTTGATTCTTGTGTGTGGAGGACTGAGGTGAACATGGGTTTTGTATGCAGCCTTGAACCAATAAATATATCCTCTTCGTGTCTTTCTGTTATTTAACCTTTTAGAACAAAACAAAGCCGCCATGGAATATATGATATTCAAAAAATATCTGGGTAATCGTTTTCATCAGGCATTCAGCTGACAAGGATGTGAGGCAAAATGGGATTTTATTTAGGACAAGACCGCTTATCTTATTCAGCTGCATGATATGTTATAATGTAAGTGTAAGTCCCATTGTTAGTGGTGTCATTAGAAATGGCTGATTGGTGCCTCATAGTACATCCA